>JARHKZ010000022.1:1800000-2061722 GCA_029204075.1 Mycena capillaripes
CCTAGAAGAGTCGTGGTGAGTCCCAAAACCCAAAATAAATGGCGGTGCATACATTTCATATCTGGATCATCAAAGTGATCGAAGTGTTCCAGAGCTTGGATTATCAGGGCCTCTGGATTTGAAAGCTGATTATATCTCCAAGCACTCAATGACTCTGCTAGAAGGTAAACCTCCAGGCGATGGTCACATGGCTGTGGAAGAATACTGTGAATCTTGTTCATCAAGACAAGTTGTCCCCGCCCAGTGAGATGGCTAAAGTTGTTCAACCAACATGCACAGTAAATGTTATCCACGAGGTCTGGATGTCCGTGACGGAGCCCATTCACAAGTAGATTCTGGATGTTTGCAAAATTTAAGGATATGCGAGCAGCCGTGCTAGAACTTGATTGACTTCCGTTGTATTCTGTGTAAAAATCAAGTAGTGCCTGGAAATATCGAAGAAGAGGCCGAAGAAGGGATTCACTGGGAGGTTGAACCATTTGCATATATTCCCTAATTGGAACTAATGCTTTCAGATGTTTGTGTTCGTCGCTGTATGCTAAAGCAGTACGCATCAACGCTGTTTTGCAACTAAGGATGTTGTCAATTGGGAGCTTGCACTGGAGCAGTTCAACATCTGACAATCCATTAGGCAGCATCGACAGAAGGCTCAAGAGACCCTGGGCATGAGGTATAGCTGCGATTCTTGGGCTTGATAGAGAGAGTGAGATAGATATATCCAAGTTAGACCTTTGATCATAGCCGTCTGATATCAGAGATGTTTTATCTGCTTCCCAGCGGGACAACACATTTGAGCAACCCTCTGAGTCCACCAGATGGGCAAGGAGATTGATTGCAAGTGGTAGGTTGTCTGTCAAAAGAAGAACCTTGTCCACCTCCTCTGGATTGTGCCCGTTATCAGCGATATCAATAAACATTTGTCGAGCCGCATCTTGTCTCAAAGGTTTTAAAGGTTGCAAAAATGGTCGAGTCCAACGAACTTTAGCAGGCCTTTCAGCTCCTCGCATTGTAATCTGTGATATCAAAAGTAAAACACTGTACAGAATGGAAGTAAAATCCACCGACCAGCAGTGCAAGATGGTCCACACTTGTGAGCAGTGACAAAAACTCTTCAATTTCATCTCGAGATTTTTCGGATTCCCACGCTGTCTCAAGATTATCCAAAATCAAGAGACCGGATGGTCCATCGGATAAACAGTCGATAACTGATCGCGTGAGGTCTTTTCCTGGCTGTAGTCCGAGATGGTCACCTATAAGTGCAGCAAGTTCCACTATATTTGTTGCAGCGTCGCAGGCAACAAAATACCGATATTGCTCATATTTGCCTGTAATTTCTGCATGGTGTATGATAGCTCTAGCCAGGCTGGTTTTTCCCATTCCACCTGCACCTAAAATCGCGAGCCTTGGAGTTCCCTGCTGAAAGTGCTTTAGAATTTCCGAGAGTTCAGACTCCCGGCCATGGAAGATCTTGGGTTCAGATGGTAGCATGGGGATTGAGTTGGAGCTGCCAGAGAAATGCAACACATGAATTTCAAAAAAATATTGCTAGTAGTATGTGGAAGTACGTGCCTGTTGTGGAAGCTGGAATAGACTCTGCTTATCTGTGGAAGGGTCATTGCTGATCCTCGACGAATTTTGGAGTTGACCTACAGTCGAGGCTACATCTGAACTGGTTGTGTCCGAGAGAGATTCAATCATGTTCAGCACATCCTGATGTCCCTTTTCTGAATCTTCGCGCATCTTTCTGATATCCCCTATGAGACCTATTTTCTTCGCCTACCGTGCCACTTAATAAACGACAACAATGTTCAACTAATAACACACTTGGAAAAAATCAAGCTCTTGTTGGAGTCTAGTCTTGCAATCCTTAAGCAGTGCGTTCATTTCCCCCTGGCGGAGAAAATTCTTGACTTTGCTTCCACTCTGTTGTGCCTCAATAAAGGCATGGATTTTGTGAAGGGTTCTAAATATTGATTGCAAGAACGAATGTGGTTAGAAGTCAGGTACATACTCTGTAGATCGGCCAATGTAATTCAATACATTTGGTGGCAATTCGCTCGCTGTTTCTGACTGAATATGAGCAATAATAATCGCATTCAGCAATTCATAAGTGTGTCCCATCAACTGGGTGCAGTCGTCTTTGTTTTGTTTAACAGTCTGGGTACGGTTTGAATTCATGACGGCGAATTAGTTCTGAATATTCACCTGAATATTTTTCAACAGAGACTGAGTGGTCTTGGCGATTGCCCCTAGAAATGGTGTTTTGAGGCTAGTGGCAAGGATTTCAACGGTATCCAGAGTGACAGTCAAACATGTTTTAATGTCGATCAGTCGAATGTGAGTGGGAGTGGGCTGTGGGGGCATTTTGATGGTGGGCCATCGAGGTGCGCGGGGGGGGGGTGGACTTTTATGTGCCACCATCTTCGGCCACTCTTGCCCCGAATTGTCTCCGACTTCGATGGAACGCCAATCAATTTTCTAACTGTCCTTCAACGAGGCAGTGCATCTTCCCCATGTAGGTTTATCTCCATTCCGCTTTTCGTCTCGTTCTTGAAACCGTGAGTTCGCATTCTCATTGCTACAACGTGGATCACTCAAATGACCCCGTATGCTGCCAGATCTTCCCTGCATAATAGAGCGTCAGGGCGCTGTGTCCTCGCCTCATGTAAAGCCGTTAATGACTTTCTTGGCTTCGGGGATTACGGCGTGTTTCGAGCGTGCGCTGGCCAAGTCAAACTTGGCCCAGAAGCCCGAAGTCAAGTCCAATTCAACGGCGTCTACGGAACGATGCAGCTGCGCCTTATTCATATGCCACTGTCCCCCACGGGTCTACTGCTATCTGATCGACGAGAGAAAGCCCTCCTCCCGGATGGCACTCACCTCCGTCCCACTTCCATATCTGCGTCGACTCCCCTAGCACGAACTGTGGCACGTGAATTCGACTTCTGCGCTCGACCCTCTTCATGAACCATCTCATCGCCCAGTGCCGCATGGCGTACTTAAACCATAAGTAGAATCGCCATTTATACGCGGTGATTACGCGCGGGTTGGCATAGATGCGGTCAAGCGCGAACAGTCGCCGAAGATCATAGGGGAGGTTGAAAGACTCCGACGAGAAGCACTCCGTCGGCGCCGAGCTGCGGAAGCGCAGGGGTGGCATGCTGGCTGGCGTACTGTTGGCGTACTCGGAATACGCGGGATGGGTCGGTGGGAGCGGATGGGCCAGGGGAGACGTGGAGAGCCCGCCTTTGCGTAACTGGACCGGAAAGAATGGCTCCGCGCGGATGCTCACGATGCCATTCCAGCAGGTGAATACCGGCGCAGGTTTATTGGCCATGACGGCTCGGAGCCCAGTCTCCTCAAAGAAGTACGGCCACTGCCCAGAGACTATGCGTCCCAGACGGTCGCGTGTGACCCAAATGTCATACAGTCTGGGATTGTTCATTTCGCCAGTCAATAATTGTGAAGAGGAAAGAAGACCATCACTGACCCCCATTGTTGAAAATCCAGACTGCAGGCCATATCATACTCGCCACCGTTGGTGTTTAGTAGTTCAACAATCGATTCCGCCTCGACAAAAACGTCATTACTGAACAGCACCCGGTCATACCCGCCGTGTACGGCCAAGGGCTCCAGCACCAGGTTCCGTGCTCCCGCAAGAAAATCGATGCGTGACTGGCTTGTAGCCATCGAGGATGGGCGGGCGATTGAAGTATCTTGCGTAAGGATCCGACATGGAACTCCCATTTTTTCGAGCTTCGTCTCAAATTCGCGCAGCAGGGCTGGACTACGGTCCGAGCTATAGGATTCAACGACAGAAACGAAGACATTATCCTGGGTACGAGATATACGTTCACAAGGAGGGCGTATGAGATGAGTGGAATAACGGACGGGACCAAGATAGTTGATTAATTTGGTGACCTCCGTTATCCAGTACGGGAGGACGTACGCGTTGTTGTAAAACATCGCCGCAATGAAGACCTTTTCTGCGAGAGCATTAGCAAGATTCGAAGGCATCAGTACTCAGCCAGGCGCACCTGAGGTCCCATATCCCTCACGCTTTGGAACACGACTCGCAAGCTCCACCATGGGTTTGAATCGGTGGTCGATCGGCAGTTCGTACGTAGATATCAAATATACTCCACAGACAGCGACAAAAAGGTAAGCCAGCCACAGAGCGGATGGCCTGCGCTGCCTCTGTTGAGCGACTCGATTAGTATTTTTCATCCGGTGAGTTGGGAAATCGAAATATTAACCTTCTTGCCGTTTGCGCCCGACATGAAATCGTTCTCCTCGACCCCATGCTGGTGATGGTGCCTCCACGTCCACAGACAATGAAGCGGGGGTACGCCGAAGCTCCGCAGGAAATATAAAACGCTCATAAAACATCCCCAGATTGGTATCGCGACTAGTATGGCGATGAAGAGTGTGCGGGAGAGGGGGAACGCGTAGGGAAATCCTGCACCGAGCCCCACCAGCCCGACCAGGTAGCATATAGCGAGAATGAACGTAAAAGATAGGAGAGGGATGGTGAAGTGGGAGCGATAGATGAGAGTGCGATTAATTGTTCGTAGGAATCGGGTCCGGCGTTGGAAAATGGGGAAATTCCATCCGAAAAACGTGAGTGTGAATGCCATCGTGTATTCCTTCTCGGAAGCGAGCTGCTGCTGGGCTCTAGGAATTTTGTGAGGTTGTTGCGAAGATTGGGAGTGGAGGTAAAGAGAGAGAATATGGCATTGGCAGTGATCAGTACATCAAGTCTGCAGGCGTAGCCCTTGCAATTGATGAATCCACTGTATCGGGTGTAGCGGGCTGGCCCGCAGTACTCGATCTCTCCCATGCTACTCAATAGTACTTCCCTGTCCGGCAGATCAAAAGATCTGTCACATCGCTCCATCGTGATTTTCTACTTCATCCATCTTGTTGTTTTCACACTATATGGATATTTTAAATAAGACATCGCTTGTGTTAGCTTAGACTCGGACTCGGAGAAGATTGGAAGAGTATTAGCAAACGGATCGTGGTTCAATTTTTCGGCCACTTGCCAAGAAATTGTGATGACCGGAAGCAACGCCTGATCATAAGTAGTTAGTTATGATCATCAAATTAAATTTCTATTTAGCCCACGCCGCACTATGGTGCTCCTGAGCACGAGGCGAAAAGATCGTGAGGCGAACAGATCGCCCTCGACACACTTGCCGTGGGTGTGGTTGGAATCCACGACGGCGTGGAAACGCCGAAGGCCCCGCAGGTGCACATGCAATAGCATCGCATTCACCGTTCTCTAACACACTAGGCTTTGAAGCGTAGTTCCTCGGGTTCCAGGCCGACGCCGCAGAAGCGGTCTCTCGCGGCTCTGCCCCTCCCGCCGCTGACCCGTACGCCATCCCGTCCCGCGTTGTGGGTGTCAAAAAGCTTGAAGCTTGAGTCCAATGGCGTCGCAGCCATCAACGACAACTGCAGTAACCTCGTCGAGCTTAATGGAATGCCGCCCTGCCTATCAGGTGATGTGAATTCGAGATACGACATCAGAAACCCCGAAGTCTTCATAAGTTTCAACGGCTTCGATATATTCTTGAAGATGTGGCGAAGAGGCAAATGTTGTGTTAATTGTGCAGAAAGTTCGCGATCTGATGAAATGTGGGATCATTTAGGATGGCGGCGTGCTCGACGGAAAGGAAAAAGTGAAGGTGTGTCTGACGAGGCGGCGCACACCCTTAGTCTCACTGCCAAGGCCTGCAGTCTCGGGACGCTCTTGATATGCGCTGATTAGCGCCATACATAGGCTGTGCATCTCCTTTTGGGACAGAGGAATGACGCTTCGGAGGAGATTGCTGCACAAACCAAGGAGGTCGAGCCCCGGCCAGATACGTGGCCATAAACCGGGAAATGAAGTCACTGAAGGGCTCACTACGGCTCATGATCAGGAGCGACAAAACTCCCCGCCGGAGGGGTATCGTATCCTCCGCCCACCAAGTTCGAATGTGGGGACCACATTCATATTGAGATTGGCGAAGAAGACAGGGAGCAAGAGGTCGACGTTGGTGTAGTTTTCTTTGTCTAATAGCGGCCGAGTCTCTCAAGATCTGGCAATGAGCCGTGTGCCGTGTATTCCTATGGACTCGGGTAGGTTTTGCTTTCATGGGATGTCCATTGAGAAGCATGGTCAAAGCAAGGTGCATAGGAGAGCAAGAGAGAGTGTAAAACGAAGGGGCGCAGGAGGAAGTAGAGAGTCATAGCCAAAGAAAAGACAGGGAATAGAAACGTCGCGGCAGCAAGGAGCGGTGGAAGGCAAAGCGAAAGGAAGCCACCGGGTCTTGCCGATATTTAGTGGTATGTGCCCGGGATCTCGGCTCTTTTCGGCCGAAGCCTATTTTCACGCCTTTACGTTCGTTTAAGGTCGTTCGTTGCTCCATATGGCAAATATAGCGTGCAAAAATTATTCGCAACTTTGCTGAGGGAATTCAACTACAACTGCAACATCACGGAGATTTCTTAATGGTTGTTAGGGACTGGCATGGATCATCCGGATGAAAGTCAAGTTGTCATCGACCTGAGGCACTTGGCAGATCGCCAAGCCTCGAGTGTCTTTGCCGACTACGCACCTAACACTCTGCCGCCTTCGCGTAGCCTCGTTGCTAGGGCAACGAACGTCGGTCAAATAGCCGGGCAGTAAACATGCTGCATCTATGATCCGCGTCAATCCTCCACATCCGGATGAGGCCGATCCATGCCAGCCCTTAATGGTTGTGCGCATTTTGTGAATATTCTGCAAACCATTGTTGTCAATGCCGAGCTATGCCGATTGCTGCCGTTTCACTCACGGGTCCTCCTCGGGTCCCAATCGGCCAACGGCATTGTGCACATGGTCCCATATTTAGGTGAATACCAGTATCCTTTGTATGGGAAGAAAATTTGCGCCTACGACGAAGATCAAAAGGATTTTTTGCCCTGGCTATAGTTTCAGCATATTCAATTTGCGTTCTAGTCAGGTTGCAGCATCGGAAATGGATTCACATTTGAGTTGAATCAAGCACACTATGACTATGTTGCGCAATTACACGTTGTACATAGCGCCATCAAGTTGAAGTTGTAGCATGTTCAAGTTGTATCCAACTTCCAACTGGGTCCCCAAGTTGTTCCCGAGTACGAAGTTGCTACATTTTTATTCTCGGTAGCCCACAATGTCAAAGAAACTTTTTCACACTATATCGCCCATACTCCAACTTAATTTTCCTCTCTGGTCCACACATTTCTTCTTCCAAACTTGGGCCGAGATTCGACGTCGGACTATTTGCGATCATAGGGCAGCTGGAGCTCTTTCTGCTCCTCAACTTCACCCAATGGTTTCATTTTAACAGAATAACCTTCAGGCCCATCTTGGTTCCTCTCTGATAAACTCCGGAGATTCTCGAAACGAAACCCCTTGAACAGCAACTGAGAAATACCAAGTTGAAACATTCAAAATACGGTTTACAACTGATCCGTAGACCATTGATGAGCCGCAATGCACAGGTTTCTTGATACAAGTATGGACGGTCGAGTGAGACCGAGATTCGGGCATTTTAGGCCGCTCTGGAGAACGTAAAGAAAAATCCGTAAATTAAATGGATGTATGTAACAAACCCAATGAAATTTCCTATAGACTCGCAGGGTCATTTTGGTGCAATGTATAGGGCCGCTCCTTGCATTTTGCAACAGAGCACGTGCAAGGCACTTGAATTGAATTCCTGAAGTTCCACCACTAACATAGCGCGAGGTGAAATCTATCTCCGACGTGATTGCCGCTTAGACGCCGAGTAGCCGACCATGACATTTAAAAACGCAGAAGATCTTCTCTCCCTCCCTCAACCAGGAACAACGCAAATGATCCTCTTGACGGTCCTAACTTGGCTTGTTGCGGTCAACGCATATGTGTGGCCCTCGCCGAAACTCGACGCACTCGACGCCGCGCGCTTCGACCAGGCGGGTTTCAGAGCCCATGGAATCGCGCCATTCATTACCCCGTGCAGTCTCTTCGTTTTCGGCCCCCCCAATACTACAGGAAGAACTGACGCGGCCGATTGGATAAGAGCTGTACGTATGCCAGATCTTTAAATTGGCAGAAAACCCGCTAATTTCTATAGGCCTACCACGATATGGCGACGCACAACGCCACGGACGGCACCGGGGGCTAGACGCGTCGATACGCTTTGCAGAGGAGCAAGCCCGCCCGGAAGTGTGTGGCACAATACTCCGTTGTATGCTTGGGACTGACGGTCCACCCCCAGAATGCGGGCGACGGTTTCAGCAACACACTTGCCGTGCTGTTACCGCAAGCGAATCGCTACGTCTCCAGTGCGTCCATAGGATTGTTCTCCAACCGTTCTGACCATTTCTATATTTTATCCTCTCAGTTGCAGACGCGCTCGCGATCGGAGCCATTATTGCGATTGAGAATTGGTGAGCTTGCCGCAAATTCAACGCTTCTCTCGTGAACTTTTTTTCCAATAGCGGCGGACCCGAAATTGAATTCCGCGGCGGACGGATTGACGCAGGAGAGCCCAACGCGCCGGGTGTGCCCGAGCCACAGCAAGACCTGGCAGCACATATTGCGTCCTTCTCCCGCCAAGGATTCACACAGACCGAGATGATCGGTCTGGTGGCATGCGGGTAATGAATCGCAATATTCAAATGAATACGCCTTCATCTCAACTTAATTGTAAGCCATTCGTTCGGCGGCGTGCAACACGCGCCCTTCCCCGATATTGTGGATGAGTTGAATGACCCAACCAACACTGAAAGCGTCGCGCACTTCGATTCAACTTTTTTCACATTCGACAACAATGTGTGAGTAGACAATCAATTTTTTCAGTTTCTTTTTCGTGCTGATTATCGCGCAGCGCGACGGAGTATATTTCTGGCTCCACACAAAATCCGCTGCTTGTTGGGTTCAATGACACGACGAACTCGGACAAGCGCATCTTCGGCTCGGATGCCAATGCAACCATGCGCTCGTGCGTGCATAAATTTGTTCTTGGATTTTGCTGATTCTCATGCAGATTCGCTGAGTCGCCGGAGCTCTTCGCGTCGACATGTGCGGATTTGTTTGCCCGAATGCTCAATACAGTTCCAAGTGGCGTGAAACTTGCCGATGTGATCACCCCGCTGCCTGTGAAACCAGTCGATCTCGAATTGGTCCTGAACAACAACACTATCCAGCTGTCCTGGCAATTGCGGGTGAGTAACAAACCTAACGCTTGGCCACACCGATTCAATATCATGATTTTTTGAATAAAAGGTGTGGAATATGACTGCGGACGCATCGCACACAGTCAACGTCCTCTGGGACGACCACGTCGGGGGAACTGGGAACAACGCCTCCATGAACTTCCTCGGTGTGTCTACCGCCGCCGGGCGCCACAGCGCGTCATGGTTCGGCCTGCCAAGCGGGGCTATTTCCCTCGACCCCGCAGCAGGGATTACCAGCATGCGCTTCGTCGTGGACGGCACCTTGGAGGACCAAGGCGGACTCGGATTTCCGGTGCAGGACGGGTTTATGCTCTCCAGCACATCCTGCATCACTTCTATCAACGCGACGACCGATTCTCCGGCTGCGGCAAGAGTAGACGTTGCGGTACGTATTCCATATCTATCCGTCTCGGCATTGCGGACTCACGAGATTCACATAGGTACGTAACGGCGTCTCTCCGACGCGCGTCTACGTCGAGCAGGTGGCGAAGGACAGCGTACAGCGGCCCATCATTATCGAGATCGACCTCGCACCAGCGGCACAGCCGGTCGCCGCAACCTCCGCCTACTCGTTATGGAGTGCAACCGTCACTGGGGTCTCCTTAACTTCGCTCTTCACCCTCGGCGCTGAGATCGAGGGTGTCAAGTATTCAACGAACCTTCAGCGCTCAGTTACCCAGTTTCTTCTTTGCCCATGAAGGGGAAGGGACGCGTGTATTCCTGTTTGTTCTGGATTTTGCTTCGAACTTTGGGTTTTAAGGTCGCGTATATATGATAAGTATTGCTTGTGAACTTGTTGCACGGTAGTGAGCAGTACCATTAATTTTGATTGACTCGCGGTTTGTATATATACATCCCCACATTTCTTGATCATTTACATAGCTTGCAGAAACGGTTAATCGTATTCCTATCGCTTGTGGAACGGGCCAATAACCATAGCATACCGTTCAACGTATTTCAAGAAGATGCTACCAGGCCACTACACAACTCCTGGCAATTACGCGAGGTCCATATCCACCCAGACCAAAAGAAGCCTATGAAAACTAGAAAAGCGACTTCGTCCACAACACCTTCCCCAGCACCGTCGGCGCAAAAAGTGCCCTCTCCGCCGCAATCATGTTCTTCACACGCCATAATACCGATGCAACTTCTTTGTACTGCCGTTGAAAAACAAATCAGTTTGCACAAGCAATCATAAGTGATGGAAACGAATACTTACCCGGATGGCAGCGGAAATCAACTTGAGCTCAAACCAGCGGGCGAAAGCGCCATTTTTTCGTGTTTCGCCAGCCATGGGCTCACAGGCCTGCGAGCCGTAGTCTGCTAATGGTTGAGGCCGGGAGAGAGAGACAAGCGGCGGGGATGGGGCAGCATAATTATAAGGACGTACCGTGTAGCCGTGTAGCGTCCCTACAGACGAGGATAATTATCATTGATCTGGGAAGGAAGCTATAAATGGCACTGTGGCTCACCACAAGCCCTCAGTACGCTCCGCGTTCTTCTTGAAGTACCGCTCCGAGAAGTCCGGGGGAAGGGAGTCGAGAGCCTGAGAGTGGAGGAGAGCGTTTAACGTGATCGCGTTTAACATGAGTTTCGCGACGCCTTGTCTGTCACAGAGACCATGGTCAGATCGTGAACTTCGGAAGAAAAATCTTCCAATTTTTATTTACGCGTAGACGGGATTCAGCTGGATATGTGCATCACCGACGGCGACGAAGTTGGAAGGGAGGGTCCCTGCAGGAACAGAGTGGTACTTGAGGTACGATTGTTCGGCTGTCAGTTTTTTGCGGTACATAAGAGTGAGCGTTTCAATTTGTTTTACAAAAAGGCAAAACAAAGCTGGACGTACGTATTTTGATGATATCAAATGAAGGCTCGGCACAGTGTTCACAAAGCATCTCGACGGTCGTTACAAACCATGTGGCGAGGGGTAGGTGGCTACGAACAGTGGCTATGAATGGGAGTACGTCCGGCACGCTGCGCGGGAGGTTGTCTTCGTTGGATGTTAGCATAACTAGCACTGTTATTGTTTGATGATAAGTTGAAATCAAGTAAGAGAGGCCGGGTGTGTATGAAACTAACTTGTATTGTGATCGGTTTTCAAGAGCACAGTCACGGATAGGCCGTAAGTGAAATGCTGGGTGTGGACATATTGGCATACTGAGTTGAGCGCGGGTTCAGGGATGGGGAGCTTGGATTCGAGCTCGGGGGGAACGAAGAAACAGAGAGTCGCGTAGTGTACGTTAGGTTTGTACGAGCTGCGGAGGTTCGCGGGGAGGGAAAACCCTGCACTTTCAAGCCACTTCATCCCTGCTTGGACCCTTCCGGTGCAGTCTACATGATGGAAAATTGAGAAATAGTCTGCTCCCAAATGACGAAGAAATACGCACCCGCAACTAAACCGATATCGTTGACAGTAACTTGCGTCCCATTGAGTTTACGAACGATGACGGACCGGATAGATGCGTGATCGTCTGAAGCCGCGACACCACGCACGGTACCAGGCCAAACCGCGATATTCGCGGCGGTTGGGTGTTGCATGAGCAGTGCATACAGCGCCTTCTGCGTCTGGGACCGCTTCATCGCCAGAGTGGTTGGAAGACGGCCGCCAGGGTAGTCCCAGTAAGGAGCCGGAACTGCAAATCCGGAGTAGGATAGCTGGAGGTCAGCGTGCACTAGTCTAATCATATTCCGTCATTCAATTAAAAAGTCATCTTGAAGCGCTCACCTTCCGCCTACAGCCTTTAGTTCGGTGTCAAAATTGGGCCACAAACGTCTGGCGCCGTCAGTGAACAGGCTGAGTAAGGCTGGAGGTGGCTGATGAATTGTCGGGAAACCTTGAAAATGAACTCGGTGTCTCACCATGAGCAGCATTGTACTGCATGACCCGAGTCTTGGGCCTTTCGACATCATCATCATGGAGTTCGGGGTCCACCAGAATGACGTGCTCGAAATGATCGGCAAGGAGTCGAGCGACAACGATTCCTGCGATACTTTGGCAGCGGATCGTGGAGGGAGTGGGGGAGATCAACTACAGGTCCGACATACCTTCCTCCGCACACAACTGCTGTGCCTAGCAGTTTCTTTTTTCTCGGCTGTCCGAGTACATCGAGCTCTTGGATCCATTCCGCTGGAGATGTGCAGAATTTCTGCCAGACGATGATGCATGAGCTGAGCAATACCACGGACACCGCAGAAAGGTAGTAGGCAGAAGAGTGAGAGATGCCCATCATCAAAGGCAGGGAGTTAAGGATATCACATCCCATACTTATATTTGGCAATGCGGCTCGATCTTGGTATGAATTACCCATGGGGGAATGCGCGCGAGTATTAATTACTGCCGTTCTCCTTCCTGCTTCCTGCTTCCTGTCCTCTCAATCTTTTCGCTTCCTAAACGTTTATCATCTCTGCTGCCCGCGCTCGTTACATCCTCACTACCTTATATCTCGTCATCATTAGTCTTTCCGAGGCATTCCCAGCAGTGAGCGCGAAGTCAATTCCCATCGAATCGGTGGTTGAGCGGCAAATTGAGTACAACAAGCGAAGCACGAGCTTCCCGTTGTAGCGTCTGTTTATAAGAGACTACAAATTGAGTGCCGTTAATGTAGCTCTGACACACGATTGTTAATGTACAGTATTGTACGACGGCAGGAAAGCCGATGACCGAGGATCTATTGACATTCCGCACGGGATTTTTGTCTTGACAATGGGATGTGGACTGAAAACCGCCAGTAGGATAAATTTCCGCAAAAAAAGCCACTGCCGAGTGGTATAACTTCAATAATTAATTGTCTACCTCGGTGAGCTCCTCGGGTATTATGTAATGCCCTATCAGGTACTTAGGTTAAGTTGTAGTGAATTAACCTACCTAAGACGTCCGCCTCTGAGGGGAGGCCCGACGTCTATGGGGAGTGAGTAATACTTCTATTACTCTCATTGAACTATCGCCTCACCTACCTTCGTATGCTATCCCCCGTCCCAGTCGTACTGCGTCTGCCATCGGCGTCACTGGCCCAGCGTCCCTTCGATGCCGTGTATCCGTACGTCTTTGACCACCCTAGCCGCATCCATTCTGCGCCGATGGGAATCCTATATCATGTCGTGGATGTCGCTTGGAATCTGGGCTTCGATCGTGCGTGCCCAATTTCATCTCTTCTATCTCTGCTGGTACCCTTGTAGGTATCCGTCGGCGGCCCTCGAGCTCAGAGTCAATTCTGTGAGGCGGTTTGCGCCGCGGCGCCGTCTTCTTCCATATGGCATCGTCCTCGTGCACGACGCCATATCTGCGACATGTCCCAGTCGCGCCACACGCTCGCGCAAAAGGTTTGCCTCCGCTTAACGACATTTCTAGGCTCCTGAATAACAAACCAAGGTACGAGGTTAGAATTGTTATAGTATTTGTTTATAAGAGACTAGGCTCCTGAATCTCCTGGAACTTTTGTCGCTCGCCATGCGAGGCAAGGGTTCCTCATCTTCCCTTCTTCATACATTTGCTGACCTTCACACCGCTTCAGCTCTTCCTCGCGCCGCGCACGATGCACCCACGCCTACCACGCCGCTACTCGACCGCATGGTAGAACGAGTCTGATTCTGTTTAAATTTTTATATTTATATTTTTAAAGTTGTACCCAGTACATTATTCTCGATACATCTGCTGTGATAAATGCTATCGGGGTCGGGTGTTACTGAAAACATTAGTTTGCAGAACTGTGCAGCCAGGCGCAGCGGAAGCTCGCAACCGAAGAGGAAGTTGCGCACGAGGGGGAGCACGAGTGTGAACATGAGCAGCGGTAGAAGGATGTGCAAGGCAAGGACAAGATCGCCAAGCCCGAGGACGGCCTCAGGCACATTGTATGATTCGAGACTCAGCGTAGCTTGAAAAGAGCTGCTCGAGCTAGGACTGATTATCGATTATTCTGTAGACGGTGTCAGAGAAATGTCTGTCCAATTTAGGTCCATTACGCGCTAAATCGCCTGCGAATAATTGCAACATGCAATAATTTAATACCATTGTACTGCAACCAATCAAGTGAATGAGGAAGCGTCAATGTCAAGTTCCGGTACTTGGGGCGGCCAGCACTGTGATCCCTGTGCCGGACAATTTGTCTGTGGATAAGGCAAGCATTGACAGTTGTGCCCGGCACAAGATCTGTGTCGTTGTCTAGTACTGAGTCTGGTCTAAATACCACCTTGAAAATTTGTGAATCACCTTGTTTCACATAAAATATTTGTGCAACGTACCCATTCATCCGCGAATACTGGTATTGAAACTTCCGCTAGGTTCTTCTCTCTCTGGTTCAGGCAGAGCATCGAGACAGGGCAAGATGCAACCCAAGAAATAGCATTTGTAGAAGGCTTTTCAGGGATGGACTCCGACTCAGACTGGCAGTCTTGTCAAATTTGAATATTGTAGTACCGGCCTTCCGACAACGATTATATTCGCGCGTACGCCGGCGCCGTTGTTAAGGTTCAGGAAGGGGATAATGAAGGCACAGGGCAGGATCATCTAAGAAGGCCGGGAAGCATCTCCAGGAGTCGCGCAGCAAGAGTCGCAATGCGGGTAATGAATCGCAATATACAAAGTGAATACGCCCTCATTTCAACTTGCTCGGCGGCGTGCAACATGCACGCTTCCCCGATATTGTGGACGAGTTGAATGACCCAACTAACACTGAAAGCGTCGCGCACTTCGATTCAACATTTTTTACATTCGACAACAACGTGTGAGTAGACAATCACTTTCTCAATTTTTTTTGTGCTGATTACCGTACAGCGCGACGGAGTATATTTCTGGCTCCACACAGAATCCGCTGGTTGTTGGGTTCAATGACACGACGAACTCGGACAAGCGCATCTTCGCCTCGGATGCCAATGCAACCATGCGCGCGTGCATGGATGAATTTATTCTTGGATTGTGCTGATTGTCATCCAGATTCGCTGAGTCGCCGGAGTTCTTCGCGTCGACATGTGCGGATTTGCTTTCCCGAATGCTCAATACAGTCCCGAGCGGCGTGAAACTCACCGATGTGATAACCCCGCTGCCTGTGAAACCAGTCGATTTCGATGAACAACAACACTATCCAGCTGTCCTGGCAATTGCGGGTGAGTAACAAACCTAACGCTTGGCCACACCGATTCAATATTCGTGGTTTTTTGAACAAAAGGTGTGGAATATGACTGCGGACGCATCGCAGGCAGTCAACGTCCTCTGGAATGACCACGTTGGGGGAACCGGGAACAACGCCTCCTTGAACTTCCTCGGTGTGTCTACCGCCGCCGGGCGCCACAGCCCGTCCTGCATCACTTCTATGAACGCGACGACCGATTCTCCGGCTACGGGAAGAGTAGACGTTGCGGTACGTATTCCGTATCCATCTATCTCTACACTGGGGACTCACGAGATTCACATAGGACCGTCAAAGTCCTATATGAATCTCGTAGGCGTCTCTCCGATGCGCGTCTACGTCGAGCAAATGGCCAAGGACAGCGTACAGCGACCCATCATCATTGAGATCGACCTCGCGTCAGATGGAGTGCAACTTGAATACTCACCGGCGACTTCTTAACTTCCCTCTTCATCCTCGCTGCTGAGATCAACGGTGTCAAGTACTCGACGAATCTTCAGCGTTCGGTCACCCAGTTTCTTCTTTGCCCATGAAGGGGAAGGGACGCATGTATTCCTGGTTTGTGCTAGACTTTGCTTCGAACTTTGGGTTTTAAGGTCGCGTATATATAATTATTATTACTTGTGAACTTTTTGCATGGTACTGAGCAGTACCATAAATTTGGATTGACTCGCGGTTTGTATATATCATCCTCATAATTTTCTTGATCATTGACATACCTTTTAGAAAGAAAAAAATCTATTCCTGTCGCTTGTTGAACCAAACAACGACCATACCGTTCAGCGTGTATAAAAGAGAATGCTGTCAGGCCGCTGCACAACTCCTCGCAATGACGCGAGGTCAATATACACCCTTACCAGAAGAAGCCTATGTAAATCGAAAACTAGAAAAGCGATCTCGTCCACAACGCCTTCCCCAGCACCGTCGGCGCAAAAAGCGCCCTCTCCGCCGCAATCATATTCCTTACACGCCATAATACCGTTGCAACTTCTTTGTACTGCCGTTGAAATAGAATCAGGTGGTACGAGTAACTATAAGTGACGGAAAAGAATACATACCCGGATGGCAGCGGAAATCAACTTGAGCTCAAACCAGCGGGCGAAAGCGCCGCTTTCTCGTGTTTCGCCGGCCATGGGCTCGCAGGCCGGCGAGCCGTAGTCTGCTGATGGTTGAGGCCGGGAGAGAGACAAGCGGCGGGGATGAGGCGGCATAATTAGAAGTACGTACCGTGTAGCCGTGTAGCGTCCCTACAGGCGAGGATTATCATTACCCTGGGAAGACAGCTGGAAACGGCACAGTGGCTCACCACAAGCCCTCAGTACGCTCCGCGTTCTTCTTGAAGTACTGCGCCGAGAAGTCCGGGGGAAGGGAGTCGAGAGCCTGAGCGTGCAGGAGCGCACTGAGCGTGATCGCGTTTAACATCACTTTCGCGACGCCTTGTCTGTCATCAACACCATGGTCAGATCGTGAACTTCAGAGAAAGAATCTTCCATGCTTTACTTACCCATGGACGGGATTCAGCTGGATATGTGCATCACCAACGGCGACGAAGTTGGAAGGGAGGGTTCCTGCAGGAACAGAGTGGTACTTGAGGTACGATTGCTCGGCTGCAAGTTTTTTGCGGTACATAAGAGTGAGTGTTTCAATTTGTTTTTAAAAAAGGCAAAACCAAACTGGACGTACGTATTTTGATGATATCAAATGAAGGCTCGGCACAGTGTTCACAGAGCATCTCGACGGTGGTGACAAACCATGCGGCGAGGGGTAGGTGGCTACGAACAGTCGCCATGAATGGGAGTATTTCCGGCACGCTGCGCGGGAGGTTGTCCTCGCTGGATGTTAGCATAACTAGCACTGTTGTTGTTTGAGGAGACGTTTAAGTCAAGTAAGAGAGGTCGGCGTGTATGAAACTTACTTGTATTGTTATCGGTTTTTAAGAGCGCAGTCACGGATAGACCGTACGTGAAATGCTGGGTGTGGACATATTGGCATACTGAGTTGAGCGCGGGTTCAGGGATGGGGAGCTTGGATTCAAGCTCGGGGGGGACGAAGAAACATAGTGTCGCGTAGCGTATGTTGGGTTTGTACGAGCTGCGGAGGTTTGCGGGGAGGGAAAACCCAGCACTTTCCAGCCACTTCATTCCTGCTTGGACCCTTCCGGTGCAGTCTGAAGAAGGATCTTTGTGAGTACCGGACTCCCGAATGACGAAGTACGCACCCGCAACTAGACCGATATCGTTTACAGTAACTTGCGTCCCATCGAGTTTACGAACGATTACGGACTGGATAGATGCCTGATCATCTGAGGCCGCGACACCACGCACGGTACCAGGCCAAACCGCGATATTTGCGGCGGTTGCATGTTGCATGAGCAGTGCATACAGCGCCTTCTGCGTCTGGGACCGCCTCATCGCCAGAGTGGTTGGAAGACGGCCGCCAGCGTAGTCCCAGTAAGGAGCCGGAACTGCGAATCCGGAGTAGGATAACTGGAGGTCAGCGTGCACTAGTCTAATCATATTCCGTCATTCAATCAAAAAGTCATCTTGAAACGCTCACCTCCCCCCCACAGCCTTTAGTTCGGTGTCAAAATTGGGCCACAAACGTCTGGCACCGTCAGTGAACAGGCTGAGTAAGGCTGGGGGTGGCTGATGAATTTTCGGGGAAACCTTGAATATGAACTCGGTGTCTCACCATGGGTAGCATTGTACTGCATGACCCGACTCTTGGGCCTCTCAACATCATCATGGAGTTCGGGGTCCACCAGGATAACGCGCTCGAAATGATCGGCAAGGAGTCGAGCGACAACGGTTCCTGCGATGCTTTTGCAGCGGATCGTGGAGGGAGTGAAGGAGATAAATGACGGGTCCGACATACCTTCCTCCGCACACAACTGCTGTGCCTAGCAGTTTCTTCTTCCTGGGCTGTCCCAGCACATCAAGCTCTTTGATCCATTCGGCTGGAGATGTGCAGACTTTCTGCCAGACGATGATGCCTGAGCTGAGCAATACCACGGACGCCGTAGAAAGGTAGTAGGCAGAAGAGTGAGAGATGCCCATGATCAGAGGAAGTGAGTTTAGGATATGAAATCCCATACTTATATCCGGCAATGCGGCTCGGCCGCCGAACGTCTCATGAGCAGTGAGCGCGAAGTCAAGTCCATCGAACCGGCGGTTGAGCGGCAAACCGAGTGCCTTGATCAGCTGCTGTAGCTCTGACACACGATTGTCAGTGTACTGGTGGGTCGAGTACGACGGCGGGAAAGCGGATAACTGAGGATAGATTCTATTGACGCGGGATTTTTACCTTGACAACGGTCCCAGGGAGTGTCATTGTCATTGACAATGGGGTGTGGGCTGAAAATTTGCCAGTAGGACAAGGTTCACCAAACAAAGCCACCGCGGAGTGCTGTAACCTTGCTATTAAGTACGGGCAGAAGTCGTGGGCAGTATTTGACTTTCAGCGGGTCCATGGCTACGTGGGATCATTTGAGATCGCAATCCCGGGTCCGTCATGCGGGGCGGAAGAACATCTTGAGGAAGCCCTTGGAAGCCGCGGAGCGCTGAGCGCGAGAAGGAGGGAAGCCAAGAATTCAATCACGCGTCACACATCATCATCCATGTTCTGTGACCGGATGCATCCCGGGTTACCCGCGCAGCGCATCATCCTCGGCCGACGCTTTCTCAAAAACGCTGACGACATCAAACTGGAGATTTACTTGTTTCTGTGGGAGGTATAAGCACAGTTTAGGTTCCCAGGCGGCTACTGACTCTTTTTAAGGCCCTACCCGACGACCAGGACTGCAAAGAGTTGTACCTTGCATGCCGTTGTAGGATCTGTCTAGAAGAGACTAGCAAAGAGCCAAGACTGGGTTCTGCTTCATATAACATCCTGTACTTGCTTTGATTTTGCAGAACTCCTATCTTGCAGCGATCGGCGACTCACCAAAAACGAATTCAATCGTATGGACATAATTGTTTCTATGTGTAATTGCGGCGAGCCAGCTGTCTCACAACGCGAACGTAAATGCGCGCCGGAGCGGAGCATGGGCTCAACTTTCACGGATAGGGACCCGATACGCAGATATGCTTACTATCCAGTTCGGTCCAGATACGCTCTGATCCGACTCGACGCGCCGATCCCTTGATGAAGGTTGAAACAGGTTGAAACCCTTTGCTCAGCTCACTTGCGGGAGCGTTAGGAGTAGGACCGAATACGCTCTTTTCCAAACGAAAAGCATGGCGAACCACGAGATGTAGATCCGCGTATTGAGAAACCTTGGCAAAGGACTGCAGGGTGTAAGTTAAAGCGTCAAAGCACCGCCACATCGTGATCGGGCCATTGGCGCAGTAGCGGCGCCGGGTACCTAATTGCCGGTTTATGGATGACTCACCCTTTGCGCAAACCTTGCGTCAAAACCAGGGTCAAAGTTCTTCAGGTCTCATACTAAAAAGAGCGATGAAGAGTGACGTCCCTGACTGTGCTCCTTCATGTTTCTCATGGACTCTCCTCAGGTTCAGACACCGCGCTCTTCATTCACGTTGAACGGCGATCATACGCCCAGACTTAGCCTTTCGCCCTCCACATCCACACTTGACAGGGACCTCGCCCAGGACGAAGCGGACTACCATCGCTACGGCGGTGATGACCCCCACCCTCCATCACCAAAATCTCCTGGCATTCATCACACCGCCACACCTCGCGATCCCGAAGAGATCGACTGGGATGGCCCCGATGACCAGGCGAATCCGCAAAATTGGACCACTAGAAGGAAGTGGTTGATCACCTTGACCTGCGTCGTGATGACCGTGAACGTGTTCGTTTTTTTTCTTTTTCGTTTGTCCTCGCTGGAACCAAGGCTAATACTAGCCGTCTCATCTAGAACATTCGCGTCGTCGGCGCCAAGCTCTGCGACGGGCTCCATCATGCAGGCGTTCGATGTCTCGGTGGAGGTCTCTTATCTCATAACAAGTGCATTCCTGCTGGGATACGTATTTGGGGTACGTGTGATTTTCGCACTGTGTTTTGAACATACTTATAATTATTGCGCAACAGCCATTATTCTGGGGTCCCGGGAGTGAACTCATCGGACGGCGTCCTGTGTTCATCTTCGCCATGTCAATGTACACCATCCTCCACCTCGGCCAAGCACTCGCAAAAAACATCGAGACGCTGTTAATCACCCGGTTCCTCGGTGGGTTCTTTGCCGTTGCTCCTCTTGTCAACGCCGGAGGTGTGTAATTTTTCGTCTTGCTTATCCGTTGTTAATTTTTAATTGTTCTACAGGCGTCATTGCCGACATCTGGTCGGTTGAGCACCGCGGAACTGCCTCGAGCATGTTTTCAGCCAGCGTCTTTCTTGGACCAGGTAAGTTCCCTATGCATTTAGTCATCTCCTGCGCTAAAAAAATGTTATTTAGTCATGGGACCCATCGTTGCTGGCTAGTGCGTTTTTTATAATTTCCACATCTTGTCATTCTCTGACGTGAGTTCTTAGCGTTATCGAGAGCTCGCTCAGTTGGCGCTGGGTGTTCTGGATCATGATGATGTTTGCGGGAACCTGCACCTTCATCATGATCCTCACCCTCCCGGAGACGTACGCCCCAGTTCTCCTCCTCAAGAAGGTCGGTCCCTGCCGACAACATGTTTAAGTTGATTTCAAAGCTCACGTGTGATTTATCGTTCAGCTCAATGCGAAACGCAAGGCCGATGTTGTGGGCACGCAGCACCTATACGCGGCGCATGAGAAGCAAGACTGGTCAGTGCGCGGCGTTGTCAACCGCACGCTCTTCCGCCCGTTCCAGATGCTCGCGGGCGAGCCCATCCTCGTGCTCGTCACCGTCTACCTTTCACTCATCTATGGCGTCATGTATTGCCGTGCGTCCCTCTCCCTTTCCCCTCCTCTCTCCTCTCTATAATAAAGAGAAAAAAATACTCATCTCGCCTCCCCAGTATTCGAAGCTTTCCCAATCATCTTTATCTCCAAACGCGGCTTCACCATCGCGCAGGACGGGCTCGTCTTTATCGGCGTCGGCATCGGCACCACGCTCGGCGCCCTCCTCAACTACCACTTCTCACGGCATTACCCCCAGCTCATCTCCACCTGGCGCGGGTTTCCCCCGCCCGAGGAGCGCCTCCGCGGCGGCATGGTCGGCGGGTGCTTGTTCGTCGTGGGCATCTTCTGGCTCGGGTGGACGGGGCAGTACCCCAACGTGCCGTGGTACGTGCCCGCGCTGAGCACGATCATGGTGGGGATGAGCATCAGCTTGATCTTCATCAGCTTCCTTAGCTATTTGGTGGAGACGTATTTGTAAGTCGTCCATCTCTCCCCTTGTTTTTTTCCTTGGCGGTAGAGTCTGATGAGAATTTGGTTGCAGGATGTACAGCGCCACCGCCTTCGCGGCGAACACGTTTTGCCGCTCGCTCGTCGCTGCCGCGTTCCCCCTGTTCACGGTCCAGATGTTCAGCAAGGTGCTTCACGCTTTTGTCGCCATTACATTATATGTGCTCATGATAATCATAATTCCAGCTGGGCGTCAACTGGGCCGCGACCCTCCTCGGCGGCGTCGGGCTCCTCCTCGCGCCATCGCCCTTCTTGTTCTACAAATACGGCGCCCGCATTCGGGCGAGCAGCAAGTTTGCACCGTGCGAGGACTTGAAGGTCGCGAAAGCGCTTGCTGAAGAGAAGGAGGTTGGGGAGAAAGTGACGGTATAAAATTCCCCGTACCTGGTCTTGAGGCGTGAAACAGCGGGCGATAGATTCCCGGACAAAATCCCCAAGACACCAACGATTCAAACGACTGCGCGGCCGAGGTATCCTTTGGGCTTCTCGCAAACGCGCGGCCCGCACTTCTTAAAACAGCTTCAACTCTAGACCTACTTAGAAGCTGCCCGATCTATCGTACCGAACACCGGACGACGGTTTCGCTGGACTAATCAACCTCCTCAATAATTTAGAGGGCTAACAACCGACAAACGGCGCACGCACTTCATGGGATTACGACCACTATCAGGACTTGAACCAGACCTAGAAATTAATGTAGCATTAGTATACGATATACAAAATATAGTTATCATTGGCCATTTGTGATTCTTCAGTTTCTCGTTCAGGGGAAAGAAGTCGGTCGGTCCTTCTATTTAATTGTTGATGGGTTGGTGGGTTAGCTTTTGCTGGGCTCCAAACGCAGCTACTACTGTCATTCAATCTACTCAATCTAAAAAAGTTAGTAGACCTCGCGTGTCAACCACGTCGGTACTTCGTTCGGGCCCTCGGGAGTCGGGATCAAGCTCGGGCTCTCCGAACGTCAGGTTGGTATCGGGTGGATCGTCCAGCCAGTGGGAGAAGGGAGATCCAGCGCTCAAAAAAATTCACTCGTACTTAGGAACTACATAAATAAAGGCTGAAAATCATGGTCCAAGATTTGGGCGCTTACTGGGCGCTTAGCAGACGCAGAAACAAATATGCCAAACACTTCGCAACAGAGGAGCTTTTTTCCACAATCATCTCCCAGGATCGCTCAGCACTCAGTACTCGCCGCCCTCTCTTTCCCCTAGATCAGCATGGAGACCACTTCAACTGTGAGCTCTGTGCTGAATATCCCGTATGAACTCACCTCCAAAATATTTCTATATCATTATCTCCCTCCCGATGGACGCGTTTCAACACCGCGGTATCCTTCCCTTTGGTAGTGGCCATCTCTACTCACCAGCTCTGGATCTCTATATCCTTCGAATTTTCTGTCCCCGACAGTCTAGCCGCGATCGCCGTCGATCCCGTCGCCGACGCTCATCCCGCTAGCTTACTCGCTGACCTGGGGTTCCGTCGCTCCTCTGTATTCCCATTATCCATTATACTGCGATGCGTGGAATTTTCTTCAGGGCTACCGCACGGGTTAATAGCAACCATTGGGGCCAGTCTATCCAATGGTGACGAATCGAGCTCCGGATCCCGGCCGGCGATATTCCTCAACTCAACGATTTCTCGGGTCCGTTTCCATCGCTCCAAAGCCTCGCGCTGGATGTCGCCCGTCCCCGTCTGCTGAATTATATGATCTGAAACAGAGACCTCTGCATCCAGGCGCCGAACCTTGGGGCTCTGCGGTTGGGTAGCCTCTTTCCCGCATCTTTTCTTAACAAAGATGTAATATCGAATTGTTGACTGCGCTCGAGTTCTGGTTAAACTCTTCCTGCGCAGCGGCTGAGGTGGCCCAAATATTTCGTTATTTTCCCCTTACCCACCTCATCGTGATGATGAGCCTGTCGGTGGCCGTCCTAATCTAGTCCATCCACCAATGCTATCCGGTCCGCCACTCACAAAAATCGTTGGGATAGACTACACCGACCTTCTGAGGTATATTAATACCACCCTGACTCCTCAATCTCTTACCGCCATCATTCAAAAAGAAGAAGATCACGGGGTCATTTTGTCATTCTTGTCGCGCTCCGCGTGCGTGCTCACTCACCTTTCGCTGAATATCATGGCCCAGGATAGTGTTCTGCTACAAATTCTCACCGTGACCCCCGCCCTCCTTATCCTGGAACTCGCGTTCACCTCCTGCAATCATGTCGAGAGCTCCCGGGACATCGTGCCTAGATTGCACACTTTGCGCTGCACCCTCCAGACCAAACGAGCCATATCTGACACCTTTCTTGCGGTTCTCTACAAACAACCCACCCTAGCTGTTGCCGAACTAACGTGCGCGCATGCAAAGCCTCTCAGTGCCCAAGCCCTCGAGGGTTTCGAGCGTCTTGCTGCGCAGGGTATGCGAATCAGGCTCAAAGGCAGGGGGTGCAGCTGGCCTGGGGATGCTTTGAATGACGTAGAGGGCGGTGTGTTTACCTTGCCATGTTTGTTATTTTTGGGTATTGATTTGCGTCTTTGCAGGGTACAATGTGTTCGATCCTGAAAAGCCATTGCCACAAGTCTTCTATTCCTTTTGAAACAGGTATCATGGTCGGAGGGTCTGCCTTCCGCGTGTCGAGCCCCGCTGACTTATCTCAGGTGGTAACGAATTTTAATTTATAAATTACGGTGGAGAGTTATCGCTACAGCGTATTCTATTTCAATGTGAACATCGGTCACGGTGGAAGAGGGGGATCGTTCGATAAGGCGAAGATTGTGAGAAATAATCCCGAACCTCCGAGGCCGAGGACCACTCCTCCGATCCAAGCTGTCTTCATGGCAGAGATATCATCCGGGCCGAGAAACATGACGTTGTGCGACTTCTGTTTCCCTAGGACAAGGACGTTGGAGTTGCACCAGCACCTGTCGAAAAAGTTGCCGAATTGGAGCAGGAGCGCGGTCACAATCCACACGGTGTTGCAGACTGCCAAGATTTTGGCGAATCGGCGGAGGAGGATAGACACATACGCGGCGAGGCGGTGGGGAACGTCCGGGAAGCCTCGCACTGGGTGTGTTGTGGCGTAATGGCTGAGAATACTGCTGACGACAAGAATCGCCCAAATTAATGTCGCCACCGACGCATAGAGCAGGTATGCCAGAGATCTGCAACCCAAGCCTAATAATTGCCCGCGGTCAGTCAGCGAATGGGAGAGGAACAAAAATACTGGCCTACGGTCGGCGTAGCATAAACAACTAAGATTGAAGCGCCGGATGTACACCATTGTAATGCAAAAGCCGCCATGGATGCTTTGAAACATCTGGAGAATACCTCGGGACCCCAAGGACTTCTTCGAGCGTAAGGCGGGCAGTACATCTTCACCTGATCCGCTAACCCTGTTCTGTTCGCCGGATGGATTGATTTGTTCTCGCCGCTCTCTTCGACCACCCAAGGATCAGAGTTGACAGCGATTCTTTTGTTGGCCTTTTCGGTTGCGCATTGAAATGCGAACGCTACCTCTTCGACCACCAGTGCCTGCGCAAAAACCCGATCATAGTTATAAATTGGTGCAGTGGCCTCTTGGTCGCGATACAAGGATCCTCTCTGGGGGTGTAAGGAGAGTGCATACATTTCGTTCACCGAATCGGCTTTCACTGGAGCTGCGGAGCTGGCGACATAGGCAAGTTTCTTATTGGCGTTATTCAGAGCCCTTGTTATGCGTTCTGCATCACATCTGGGTGAGATTAGAAGGTACCCTGTGTACCAAATAAACACGTGAACTTCCGATTCAGACATGGATGCGCACCAACTGTTACGGGTAACATCCACAACCAGATGCACCCGACTCCTGCAAAACCCGGTCCGTTTCGATTTGGATCCGTGCTCAGCGTTGAAAAGGCGTCGGCAATGGTGACCCCGTAGGCGACAACGACCATTAAAACTGAGGTAACGCCTGGATTAATTAGTTGGACAAAGTACTCAGATATCCGTGACGAATGGGACTCGCCTGTGATTGACCATGTGTGAGCATAACTCAACCGCTCCACCAGCTCTTTCCACCATTCATCGTTATCCGGTAGAACAACAAGAGAGGCTAGAAGGCCGCCTTCGGATGTCACTCTGAGGGACGTCTGCTGGAGACTGAGGAGGACGAGTGCAGCGTAGGCCTTGTTGGGGTACTTGATGTTGTCGAATCGTCGAGCAACCCAGTTATTATTTAGCATACCTAAACAAAGGGAGTAGACCGCCAGGCACCTGGTTGAAGGAGTTGTAATTAGAAGGATGACTGAAAAAATATTGAGACTAACGGAGAACCAATCGCAAGGATAATTGAAACACAATCATCCCACTGCAAGCGGCTTCCGAAGGGGAACTGCAAGACTAACGCAGGCCAGGGCAGAAGCCACGCGGAAAATTGGGGACTGAACATTGTCCACGAGAATGCCGCGCAGCCTCTGCCGCAGGCGTGGATACAGAGATCATATGTTATGGCCGTGGCTTTGGTTATGTCGTCGACGGGATTTCCTTCATTGTCTCTTCCTCCCGTCGTTCCATGAGCCCCGCTGCTGATTTCAGCGAAACATATGGGGAAGTCGACGGACGCGAATGCGTGATCCACGGAAGTAACAAGGAGCCAGAAAAGAATCAAATCTGTAAATGAATGAGGATTTTGCATAATACAAGCTACTCGACGCGACGTACAACGGCAAAGAGTTAACGTGGAAAGCGGAAATTGGATGGGCATAATAAACCTGCGGGGGATCTCGTCTTATCAAAGACGAAACGCCACAATCCAGTGCAAGCTCCGGGCGCAAATATGCAGTGAAGTTGGCCGTCACGATGCATGGCCACACACACTACTGCTACAGCTGGAATGGCTGGGCTCGGCTTAGGCTGCTCAGCCGATCTGACGTGCACAATCGGCCCGCTTAGCTGGACGCGTTAAAAGATCATTTCGCGTTTCCCCTCGAAACAGAAGTGAAAATTTGGAAAACTATCAGCACTTTCAGGTTGAGTTGAGCGTTCGAACGGCTTGCTTTAGGTTTGTTACAAGGCGTGCCTCGGTAAGGGTACAAAAATCATGTCGGCGAGGGTGAGACTTGTTGGCATGTCAATCACCCCCGTCAGGCCCCGCGGGACAAAGACTGTATCACCTCAAGGGCTTGACAGCTGCGGGCCTGAGTCAAGCTGTATCGACAGATGTCTGAAGTAACCCCGACGAGAATGCGTTATCTGTGCCACAACCTGCCTCATACATACTTAGTCGGCTTCATTGAACGAAACTCGTCTACTGAATGGGGTCAACATGTTAGCGGATAGCGCACTTGTAGCACACCCGGGATTCAAGGTCAAACCAATATATTTGCCACAAAGCTACATCGTGCAATTCAATAGTACATTTTAAGGAATTCCAAACGCCAATGTAGAGGTCCCTTGGGTCGAGCCTGAGAAAGATATATGAGCAAGAGAGCGGAATGCAGGTAGGACACATACAATCACGGCACGCTTGTCTAACGGACATGAAAAATCCTCCGAAGAGAACAGGGTATAGGAAAAAATTGGATCAACCACGACAGACCCAGAGTAGTCTGAATCGAGTTGCAGGGCACGCCCCAGGACCGGAACGCCAGGTTGTGCCAAGTGCCGCAAAGTGCACTAAAGGAAGGTGCGCACCCGTCGGTCAAAACCTCCGTTTCCCCTCGTGCGCCGCCCACCACAACACCGTCACAGTAGAGAGAAGAAAAAAATCCAAGTGGAATCCAAAGAAGCGCCGAGATGAAAAATCCGGGAGGTGTCGATAACCAGTTCTTGCCCCACGGATGAGGGACATCCGGGGGTGCGAGCAGTGCGAAAGTGGAGCAAGACCGAAGTCAACCTATGCGCACCCTTCGCAAAGGCTCCCGAATATTCCGGAGTTGCAGAGGGTGGTGCTCGAGAGCGGTGGCGTCGATGGAGACACAGAGAAGCACGACGGGGAATGCACCTCCCGGTCCCATGACACGTTCAAAGCCTGCTTGTGCGCACCCTCCCTCTGAAGGAGATCTTTGGGCAATCGACAAGAGACATATTTCTGGTGTGCCGTTTGGCTAAGTGAAAGCCAGATCCATCTAGGATCTATCGAGGGGACTGTAATCCTCAGACCTTCCCGCTCGAATGTGGACGAAAAGTCCTGTGCGGAACGAGCATCGCGGCTTTGGATCTGTCGTGGTGGAAGGGAAGTCCTTGTCACTTGTGTGTCACACTTATCCGATGTGTTGTCAAACGCCTCGGGATCAAACAAACGCCCATATTTCCTCGGAGTATTAAGTTTCTCGATGAACAACTGAATTTAGCAGTGTTTACAATTACATGGAAATGCTGTTTTCAAAACCAGAACCCATTTTTTTTTCCCCATCAGGTTGAAAACTCGAACACGGCTACTTAAGCCGTGAAGCCAGCGATGATTCCATCGTATGCCGGCTTGCGGACGAGGTTCTGCAAGTGAAAGAAAAGAGTGAGAATGATGAAAAAATGCTTGAATCGATTCCCTACATCGTCCCATGGAAGCGCAGCACCTTGCCCGGAGAATACACCTGGGATCCAGGAGTACTGGCAGGGAAAATCAGCATCAGGAATTCAACCAACGCCACGAGACACACCTTGTCCGTGTAGTCCCAGATCGTCACGCCAACACATCCAGCAACGGCCTTGCACGCAGAGATGACGGTCTGGTAGTCGGTCTTCTGCTGAGCGAGCAGCGCGGGCGTCTCGGGCAGCGTCATGCGAATGTCCAGCTCGGTGATGGCGATCTCAATACCGAGTGCAGTGAAGGCCTGGTAGTTCGCGACGAGGGCTGCCTTGGATGGAACCTCTCCGACGATGAGATGTCCCTGGATGCCAACGCCGTCGATGGGCGTCCCGGCCGCCTTGAGCGACTTGACAAGATTGATCATAGCGGTGGCTTTGGCGCCTGCGGAGTCGATGTTGTAGTCGTTGATCTGCATAAGCGATGAGCTAAAAAAGTACACCGATTGGAGAAGCAGACTCACATATAGCTTCGCGGCGGGGTCTGCGGCGCGGGCAGCGACTAGGGCGGTAGTGGCGTAGGCGAGATTTGGCGTGGTTCCTCCGGCGAGAGAAAAGACGAACGAGCGTATAGTTCCGTCGTCGTTGAAAGGTTCGTTGACTACATCCCATGCATAGCTAAAATTGATTCAAACACAATTCAAACAGTAGAGCAAGACGACTTACATTTGACCAGCGTAGTGCTTAACCTAGAGAACCAAAAAGCAGATTTACCTCATGTTGAAACACATAAAAAGCAAAAGCACGAACCACTGTGCTGCAATGAGTCTGGAGAATGCTCGTAAGAGTGGTTGCGTTGAAGTTTCCCGCGGTGACCCAGCTGGCAAGTTGATTGTACCACACGCAATTGTGTCCTCTCAGTAGCTGTGAATTCTTTTTCGCCAACGCGGCTATGGCATCTCCCTGTTAATTTAAATCAGGTCGAAAGCCTGGCGCTTCACGGCAAGGCGTACGTTGGTGAAAGTGAAGGTGCCTATAAATATATGGGTGAATGTTTATGGTTTATACGGAAACACGACATACCACGGGATGGTTCAGTTGCGTCCTTGAAAAATCGAGTTCAGATTATTTCAACAACACAAGTAATACATCCGAACCCATTTCATGCTGTTTCCGGGTGTTATTTGGCCGAACAGAGTGTTATCGCTGAGCGTGGCGACATAGGTCGTGTCGGTCAATTCGGGGTTATCGGTTGCCCTGAATCAACATGTCAGCGGATTCGAAGATATTTGGGCTCGCAGAATGACGTACGAGCCAAAGTATAATTTCCCGCCCAGTGATTTCGCAATGGTGTTAGTTTTCACGGTGGAAGTAGCAGTTGGAAGGGAGGTGGTTCCAGTGCTAGTTGTGGTGGTGGCGGTTCCATCCTTGCGTAATGCATGAGAATTTATAAATTATTCAAAGGACGGAGAGCTGACAGGGAGGCATTGCGAGTAGTACGCGTTTTGGGCTGTGCATACACTCCCCGAAACACATGTCTGGAATCAAAATATCAGAAAGGGTCCACAGTAAGCGATTTAATTTTACCAGAGGACCAGTCCAACCGAGTCCACCACCTACGTTAACCCGGTCAGCTCGCTTGCCAAGGACACTGGAAAATTAAATCGTACATTGACCCCACACGTCCGACTGGGCGATCGCCACCGGCAAAAGAGCAAGAATTGCGGCCAAAGAGACGGATATACTGAGCATCTTGGTCTCGGATAAAGCTCGTTTCGAGGAAAGGCCATTCAAGTAGGCATACTTTATATTGCGCGACGACGAAAATTTCACCGGTGTTTTGCCAGACGGGCCGGATCCACGTGAACAAGGTCATCACAGATTTTTGGCTACAAATGAACCAGTGACTATACGCATCCTATAGGCAGAACCTCGCTTAGAAATTACTCATCATATAGGTAGTGCATTCACAGGGTGTACTGATGCGCTTTCGTGCCAAATCCACTTGACCCTCTGTCGGGCAAACTTCGGTCGATGAGGGCATTTGAAGAACGAGATGAGAGAGCCTAATTTCGGTCGTAACGGAGGACACGCAGAGGAATGTTTGGAAGTGGCGAATGACCTGTCATGGTGGCCAATCCCAGGACCCCTTGACCGATGCAAATTTGAAGTGCAGCCGCGACCATAAAAATAACTCCGATGTTTGAAAGAGAATGCCAAGGGTAGAGCCAATGGGAAGAAGATCTTTTTCGGGGAAAAGAGTCCGTCGGCATAGATTCACACGCTCATATGTGGCATCCAGTTTGCTCTGGCGGCGGAACAAATTGAGACCTCCTGGAAGGGCCATCCGGACGGAAAAGAGGAGAGCAAAGACAGCAGGATGGACAAGAGGATGGCGATTCATGCAAGTAAAACTTCAAAGCCGCGACAGTAGATTTACTGCTTGAAGTAGCTGAAAACGTTTAGTCACATGATGTGGCACCGCCACTGGCGCTTTAGCGACTCAATTTTTTGTGGGGAAGAGGGTAGCTTCAATGGATGCCAAACGAGACAACGAATGCAACTGTACACGCATACTGTAAAAATCCACGCGAAAGCGACCGAGGGGTAACTGGTAGGGAGGAAAATGGAGATCATAGCGTTACCGCGAATCCGATACATCTCTACCAACCGATCCTTCTTCGAATTCCAGGCCCTCTGCTCAGGGCTGCGCTCAGACCCCACCCATTCCCATGGAAACACCCCACACCTGCCCGCGGCCATGAATGAGCGATTTGTGGATGCAGGATTATCGTCACCGCCTGTCGCAGCCAGAATCGAAGGCAAGAGTCGCAAATGACTGATAGTAAGGGGGCGGCAGCCATGGGAAGGAGGGTTAAGGAACGGGCTACGACGCAGCGCGCCGTGAGTGCTTGCACGTAGGCGCGCAGCTCGGCCGAGGTTGCGAATGCGCAGTCCGTAGTTCTGTACGGTGACGAGCGGGGGTAAAGAGGAGCCGAGCCCATACACGGTGGCCAGGCGACACCGACAGCGGGGGGACGCGGGAAGGGATGGAGGTGGAGGAAGAGACCCCGAGCTGTTTCCTTCTTGGGCGTGCCAGCTCAGACTGCGATGGTCGGGCCTGACAGCGTGCAAAAGAGCTCCGTCGTCAAGCGCGCTATTGCCGAGCGGTCGAATCCTGCGAAGGGCTCTGGAGAGAATGGGCGGTGAGGAAGGCTGCTGGAGCCTGGGGCCGGGGGAGCGGTGGGGAGGGACAGGGATGCGTGCAAACCGACCGTCTACATGCGCTCACACCTGCCAGAATGGGAGGAGGGCGAGGCTGACGGCACCTAAGCGGGATGGCCGGAGGTGGAGCCTGGCTGTAGCCGGTGAGGTGGGAACCTGGAAGCGGAGGAGTCGTTGGTGTGGATGAGGCCATGCGTCCCTCGCGCGACCCGGGCACTCCGAGATCGAAGACCAAGTGCCCTTGAGTTTCGCCTCGATGCTGTGTCGGCTCCAGAGGGGGTGTGCGCCGCTCGAGTACAGTGGTGTATACCGATAGAGTATAGTCGTAGACTGTCACCCCTTGCGGAGTAGATAGATGACCATCCACGTCGCAGCATCGGGGATCGTTCGGTGAGAGCGTACTCGAGCTTTTATCGAGGTGGAAGCAGACACGTGGCGCCTGGCCGAAAGTGGAGGACCAAGAGATGTGCGCCCAAGGAGGGGGACGATGCATGGGATGCCGCGCGGATAGTGGTTATCGTGCAGACCATCGCCTTTCAGAGCGGGCAGACGTGTCGCAGGTCGGGCTTGGGGAGGAAGGCGGTGTATCTTTCCTGCCCTTTTGTGATCACCTCCTCCTATGCCCCTAACAAGCCATCCGTGGAGCCCACAGCGGCCAGCGGCGAATGACATGAGCACGGATGGGTGCATATTCACCAGGATTTTTTGTAGCCAACCAATGCAGAGGGTAGATGAATGGCGCCGACGGGTCCTGGGGGAAATAGGTCAGAGCCAGCGGCCAGTACCAAGGATCGGTGAGCTCACCTGTCAGGAGCGTGTGCGGAGCATCCTGAGCCATCGACCTCTGCTCAGAGCACACCTTCCCCGCCGAGGGCCTTTGGTCTGTGCAAACGAACACCGCGCTGTCCCGCAGCAGTTTCGGAAGACAGCGGACGCACGGCCCAGATATGGGGATGCTTTGAGTCGAAGTGCGTTTTGACTACGACCTGAAGCGTACTCGGATCCTAAGCCTACAAACGAAGGTGAGGCAATGCAATAACAATGATAGATCTCTCACAAGCATGCCAATATATATGGTGGTGTTGCGAGGGGGACTCGAAATTTCAGGCGTAGAGTGAATAGCAGCCGCTAGAGTGGGTCTACCGACGAGAATACGGGTCTCTCCACCGAGCGCTCTGGTGACGTAGCTGGGAGCTTGGCAGGACATCCGGCTGAGTTAAGATTTGACAACTGTCGAAACGAGCAATCCTGCTCTGGTCTCCTCCTTGTCATCAAGCACATCCGCTGGATGAACTTTCAGCCATCGAGTCGGAGACAATCCAGGCAGACTACCATACGGTAATCTTCATTTCTTCCTGGAGCACAGCTGTTGAAAATGTGCACAAGCGCCTAGGATCACTGACAGATAACCTAAAATCAAAGACATCTTTCATATTTTGGTCTTCAAGTCGAGTCCTAGCAGGTCCGGGCTGGAGGAGAAGGTGCGCAAGAGGTTGAGTGGCAGTGCAGTGGTGACTGTGTAACCAGTCACGTGGAGTTACAGACGCGCTCAATGGAACGACGCGTCGCAAATCTGGCATAAAGTCGGCTTTTGAGGTGTCTGAAACTTATATTGCTCTCATAAATTCCACCTCTTGTTTTTTTTTTTTTTCAGTGTTGGGTTTTCATATAAGCAAGATGCATTCGTTTATATATACAGACAGTAAGTAGGGAAATTCATGTCGTTAGCTCCTCAATCATCAAACGTGATGCAATATGCGTCCCCTGACCGTGTCCCGATAACAATCATGTCCTCTTTGGACTCCCAGCACAGTATCTCGGCCATGTAATCCTGGTCGAGAGGCATGTCAACAGCCTTCTTTCCATTTCTGCGGATCTGAGTGTTGATCCCTACGGGCTTGTTGAATTCAGGCAATGCTGAAGTCCCCGGTTCGTAGAGGAGCTCCTCGCCAGTGACCGCGTCGAACGCTCGGGTCATAATGTCATCCGGGGCAGTAATTGAGAGCCCGTACCAGACGACCAGATACCTGCCATTTGCAGCATATTCGATTACCACCGAATGCAGCTCCGTTCCGTCGATCACGGTATCGATATTCTTTTCGAGGAGGATACAACCGTTGTTGGCGTCTCTGATTGTGATTCCGAGGCCAAGCTGGGCTTCACTGGGGTTATAATTGTCCTCGGTTTCGCTGGCGGTATAATCATAGAATGTCGCGACGTGGGCACCGTCATGCGAAAACGCTACGGCTTGACAGCGGCCACCAGGATGTAAGAATGGTCCAAGGAAGAGGTTTTCGTCGAGGGTACTCCACAATGTCAGTTGATTCGTCGTGACCGTGGCAAGCTTCAAACCACTGGTTGAGAATTTCACAGAGACGACTTTTTCGGAGTGCTTCAATGGAGGGTCGTGAAACCGCCCTGATACAACATCCCAAAGACGAACGGTTCCGTCTTCGGACCCGGATGCGAGTATCTTCCCGTTCGGACAGAAATCAATCGACGATATCGAGGCGCTGTGTCCAACTGATGAGGACATTGAAGCCTTCCCGTCCATATCCCATACGATGAGAGAACCGTCTGTAGAGGCCGAGGCAAAGTGGGTTCGGTCATGCGCGAGAGCAACGCAAGTAACATAGTTTGTGTGCCTCGGTTGGGACGAACGGTGCGGACGCTTGTTGGCTAGACTCCATATCCGGACATGGGAGTCGTCGGAGCCTGAAAAAATCGTGTTGTCGTCGGGGGAAAAAACCAGGGACCGAACATGATGGCGGTGCAAGGAGAGTGGTGAGATGACCTCTTGACCACTTTCGCAATCCCAGATTCTGATGTTACAGTGGGAGGAGCCTGTTGCGACTCGATGACCGCTATGTGTAAATTTTACCGCCAGAACCCATTCTCCTGGGCTATGGCGACAGATGAGAAGCAACACCCCCGAGAGTGCATCCCAAATCTTCATTGTTTCGTCGGAGGAGGCCGACGCGATCTTTGAATCGTCCGGAGAAAATGTGACAGCGTGAACGGCATCCGTATGTCCTTGGAGTGTCCTTTGGTGGACACCCGTGGGAGACCATATGCGAAGCGTATGGTCCTCAGAACCCGAGACTATCATTTTCTGATCATGGGAAAACGCAACACTGTTGACCGTATCGTCGTGGCCGGGTAGAAGTGGGGTTAGTGGGAGTTGAGATTGCACATTCCATATCTGCACCATGCCATCCTCGAACCCGCAAACAATGGTGCAGTCATCGGCTGCCAATGCAACACAGAATAGCGCCGTTTTATGGGTGATTCCTACATCGCGGACGTGGAAGGTTGCGACGTTGGTTTGGGCATTGACGTCCCAGAGGCAAATGCTCCCAAGGTACATGGCCTCAATCAGTCGCTTTCCATCGGAAGAAATCAGAGTGGAGATTGTGGAGCGACCTTCTGGGATTAAAAGAGTCTCCGTGCCTGTGGAGGTGTTCCAAACCTTCGAGCTACTATTCAAGTAGCTGGCAACAACTGCATCTCCGGATTTTGAAATCATCAGAGACTGAACTGGCGTGGAACCAGACAGAATCATCACGGAAGGACTCCAATCCTGGAGGCATCCCGATACAACGGTGTAAGCGGCACTACCATCAAACATGCCGGAAATGGAGGTGTTTTTTGGACAGAAGTTCAACACCGTCTCATATACAAGAGAAGGGTTGGTTTCAATTGTGTTGCAAAAGGCTTTGACAAATCTCCACCCATCATAGAGCAGGATGTTTAATGAAGAATCAAATCCAGTGCACTGTTCTCAAAGGGTCAGTTTTCAAAAACGAAATGAATCACAATAAGACTTACCTCGCAAAATTTGGCCTGCAGCTGGTCAAGCCATCTGATTGCATTTCTGGATTGGCCCAAAATGCTGAGGGCCTCTACCCAATGCAAAAAATGTTGAGAGAGGAATCCGTGGATTGTAGTCGCAAATTCAGCCGTGAGCTCGACTCTACAGACATGATACACCCACGAAACGCATGCGTATGCCATTGCGTCGGGTAGTGGGAGTAAGGACTGGGGGTCGGCAGCAGGATCCGACACCGACATCATGTTTCTCTTCAATGTTTTGTTCAAATGCTTGATGCAACGCATTGCCATTACAATGTGTTCTGCTTCTTCGTCGAGGAACCACGCAGACCCTGGATCACATCTAGGCGAACCAACCAAGTAATTGCGGACAGAAGGATGGAGAGCACGGATAAGACCATCTTCGTCTTTCTTCAGAATGCTCTGGAGTCGGGATACCAAATCCGAGGCCCGTACATCGTCAATTCCCATCATATCTTGTAGCCCACGAAGAGTTTGGGGATTCTGAGAGATGATAATGACAGCCAACAGATCATGCATATCCTTGGCAAAATCATCTGTGTGCCAGGGCCCAGCATCACGAATTGCCATGGCATACAGATTATTAAGAGAATCCTCTGCTAGACCGAGCACGGACGGACTTGAAAGTAGAGTTTGGATCCGCCTGGCAGGTTGATATGCCTGGATGTAGGAGCAGGCCACTGCTGCCCAGATGAATAGCCCATGGGCGAGCTGCACCAAAGAATCCACAGCATCAATCCCAGGCCAGTCCGAAGGTAGATCCGGGTATTGGTCTTTTATAATGAGCATTTGTGCTGAGATATAGGTGCGTATATCGTCGTCGATGTCCTCGACTTCATTGAGATCTAGAACTTGAAGATCGGCCATCTGTGCAAAGGTGTTTTGTATACGGGGATATTTGCGGCTTGTAACCAAGACGCGCACGAAATCCGGAAGTCGGGATAACCCGCTCGACAAGAGCGATAAGAAGGCCGCTTGGACAGGACTGTCTCCGCCCTCGTCAAGGGCGTCGATGATGATGACCACTCGCTCCGAGTCCTCCGCGTCGATGCTGTTCAGAGGCTCTACCAACAGCCGCTGGAATTGGAGATCCAGAGTCAAGTCACTGATGCGTGCTTCGTCTTCCACGCAAGAGCGAATGCGGTCCGCAATATCCTTCCGGTCACGCTGGCACGCCATCTGATATGCCATGGTGCGGATCATACCGGAAGGCTCGGACCGCAGTGCGACATCTCTGTTGAAAAAAACAAAGCTGCCAAGTCGCCCCATACTCTGGAATACGTTGGCCATTGTGGTTGATATAGTACTTTTTCCACTGCCGGCATGCCCATGCATCCATAGGATTTTGTATGGCGACACCAATGCCCACTGAGTCAGTTCGGAGATCAATTTGGATCTCGTTCCGGGGAAGCAAGGCGTCCGAGCGACCATTGGCATGGATACGGGATGAAGTTTTAAAAGACATTGGTCCACAACTTTTAGATAAGTGAGAGACTGTTCGCCCACAAATTGGTGTCAATTACCTATGGCTTGCACTTTGTCCCTAATTTTATCTTGGGTCTGAGCTACTCCCATCGTCATGGACTGTGTCATTTTGGTATGCAAGTCTTGGAGCTTCCGTTGAAGCTTTGAAATACGCATACGATATCTATCGTCCAACTCGGAGAGGAAAAGCACAACTGTTCAATGTTGAATAACGAAGGAGGAGGTGGAACACGGGAAGTTTACCTCCACTAGTGTGTTGACGCTCCGAAATAAAGGAGATGCACTCCCAGACACATTTGAGAATCTCCTTTACTAGATTGGAAAGCCTCATGATTGTTGCAATAGGCTCTGCGTGTTCGACAAATTGCAGGATTGCGTGGATCTGATGAACCAGCGTTGAAAGCTGTTCATTCAGAACAGTGCGCCCCTTGACAGTCTGCGCAGACTAGTGAGGGCGCTTTCTGCACCGAGAGGTCAAGAGACTATACCTCTGCGAAACCTTTGGCCAATACATAAACCGCATTTGATATTGGGTTAATCTAAGACCAAAGAGGAATCAGGCGAAAACATCATCCGGGAGTGGGCTTTATTACCTGGGCAATTGCGGATGTAAAACGCGTCAGATTTTCAAGACGGTGAAGGATCTGCTGAAAGTAGTGTTCAGAACTCGGAGATGCAGCGGGTGCGAGGTCCTTTGATTGGGCCGATAAAAAGGCGACATCCAAATCATGTACTTGAATGGATAGGACGAGATTCGGCGCAGTTAAATGAGGTTTGCATGGTCTCATGGGCAAAATTACAACTGGAGAAAATTTAGAATATGACTGCCAGGGAATATTCTGAGCGTCTTACACTTTTGCTGGTCGACCAATTTGAGCATGTCCTGAGCCGTGGTCCTGGCAATCGCCACAAGTTTGCTTCCCAGAATAGATTTCAACCTTCGTCGTTTTCTTATTTCGAGTTCAATAACGGCTGACAGGGGTAGATTCAAACTCCTGGGATTCAGTGACACGGAGGACAATATATGCGGATAGCTCACGGTAGAAAGGTATGATTCCATTCTGCCGTTGGAGAATCGATCGTGTCTCGACGATGGTTACTCAGAGATGGTACTCGAATCGAGGCGAACAGCCGATTCGTCCCCGTGAGGGATGGCATGGCGGACGCCGCCACAACTGGGGGATCAAATAATCAATTTAAATCTGAGACAGCGGCTATACAACACACTGCAAAACTCGACCGGGACAGGGTGGTCGGACTCTTGGAGCGTATTACGCGGTCGCAAAGTCGCCATAGGGCTATATCGTGCAGGTCAAAGGAGAGACTGGACGAGCGGCTACACCCATTGCACTGCAGCTGTTCTCACTCGCACGTACAGCAGGGTCGGCCCGTCTTGCCTGTGGGTATTTTCGGATTTTAACCCACTTTTCTCTGGCAGGAGCTAATAAATTCGGTCAAAATTTATAATCCTCATGTTCACCAAGGTAACGATTGGCAAGTAATACGTTCCTCTCGAGACGTCCCTCAAGATCTCCATTCACGCTTGGGATAAAATCAAGGTAAATTACCGGGCCCGATGATCTCGCTCACATCCCTCGAGGCTTTTGACGCTGGGAGCACCTGGGAGGTAAGTGGGTAGTATTATTTCGGGACACCAATGAACATGAGGAGGGGGCGTCAATCTGATCGGCTGTGCGAGAGTTACCGCCAACTTCGAATTGTTTAGGACGCAGAGTCGCTGGAAATCTTCGAAGCGCGGGAAGCAATGAAGACGCAGGCCATCTGTGTGATCAACAGCACGAGTTGTCCGGTGTAGTTTTCCAGTTAAGCGGATAAGGTGGCGACATCTTTCGGAAGCTGAAGACAGCTGACAGCCATACGAGCTGTTTTAGGATTGTTGACAGTCTCTGCCGTTGTTGTTTATGCAAGTGCTTCTTTCACCTAACCCCCACTTGCCCCCCAATTCCATATCGCTGGTGCAGGCCAGCCGTTATGGTACGAGGGGGAGAGCAACCTGATTCCTCGAAAAGTGATTGGAAGACCGGTGAAGAGGCATCCTGTTCACAATATTGCGTGAGACCATAATATGGCGATATGGCGCGTCGAATTGTGTCCAGTTGGTCTCCGTCTCCAATTCTTGTCGCGAAATTCGGGGCATCCTCTTTCTTCTGCGTGATGGATCTCTCACCGCGGGTACGGCTCTGTGGTCGGGAGAGCAGACTTGATGTTAGACAATCTGCGTTATTTCGCTGGGCCATTCGCGGTGCGCTCCTCGTCCTTTACCTGGCTTCATTCTGCTGACCTCAATTATTCTGTAGACTTTCGAGCACAAAAAACGTGGTCATGTTTGCATCAGTTTATGTAGTGGCGCCCTCGGCTCGCGTTACATTTCTTTCTAAATTTCGGATCTTTATTGAGAGGTAAGCACAGAGGCCTTTCCCTACAGCGCACTTACCAGAAGCCTACAGCACCGTGAACCCATTCCCGAAATCCCAGCCGAGCCTATACACCGAAGCACAAAAGCCTGAAGGCATGGAGCGCGCTTTTTTAGAGTCAGGGAGGGATGTACAGCTGCAGAGAGCGGTCCCCGTCGGAGAGATCTGTCCGTGAGTCGCCTGAAATCCGTTGTTGCGCGCACGTCTACTGACGCCACTCTGGAACGCCAGACCGTGGGCCGTCTCGGTCCCCCTAGTCGTTAAATGCCGCGGTTATCAAACCATGTACATGTTTCCGACGACTGGGTTCAAGAACCTGCGCCTTGCGCAGGAGTTCCACGCGGTGGAAGTGCATGATCCTGTCATACTTGCAGACATAGGCGGACCAGTCTATTGTGTATACCGAGCCGGGAGACGTAACCCAAGGAAGGTGGAGTCCATAGAAGGTACGTCGTCGTTTCCTCCCGCCCGAAACGACTCTAATATGTGCACAGCGCTCTTCGAGCTGGCTCAGAAGTAGAGCACCCACATATTCCGAGACATCGCCGACCCCTGCTACGTCCAATCCAGAGCATTGGATTTGTAATCCTAATTGTGCTTGAATGCATTACACATCGCGCGATACTGAGCTTCTGTGTCACGGTCCGGAATATAATACGCGCTCCTGGAGCGTGTCGGCGCATCGCGATTTACACTTCCCTCGCGATCTGTGCCGCCACCCTATTAATATCGATATCGGGATGATCTTAGCACTCACTATCAGCGAGGTGACATAGCCGTCACATCGTGATGATTTTTTTTTTTTTTTTTTTTTTTTTCAACGACCATAAAATTCCTAGACGACTTGCGAGGCGATAAGAGACGATCTGGTGGGTCGATTTTTATATATTCAAAGACAGGCTCTTCAGCTGGAACAGTCCCGAAGCCCGACTCCAAGCCGGCAATGCTCGTACAAGCCTAATGTCAGAGCACGCGATCGAGGAGCATCCTCAAAGGCCGCACATCTTCAGAGTACGGAACGCAAGCTACCCAACAGCCTTGAGCCATACAAGAGCCCTGCAAAGGCGGTGAGAGCCGAGTGGCTTACTATCCTCGTCCAGATACAGTTCTTTGTACACCAAAGCGAGGTTGATTATCGGCAGGCAGGCGAGGTGCGGACCCAACCAGACCATCCAGACGATTCACGCGACAGAGATCAGAGACGGCAAAGTCAGTCGTAGTCTCTCCTAGAGACAACGGCAGGCTCGTACTTCGCGGAGGCCAACAAGGTAAAGAGAGCGCTTGACGTTTCTGACCAGATGCACCAAAGGAGCCTGAAAGTAGCCAGAATACGCACAAAGTGCACTGGAGAAAACGCCGACTCGGACGCTACGCCATTCTACAGCGGCAATGGCAAATGGGAGGGCAGAGGTAGCAGGCATAACCGCCGTGGGGACAGCTTGACGACGACCCGAAATCAGTGGCCCAGTCGATAGGCTACGAATCGACGACGAAAGTCTGGAGGTGGATATCGAATGAATCAAGCTGGCCCACGCAGGCCCACGCCTCAGAAGACGCAATTACGTCGCACGAAGACAAATTATGTCCCCCATTCGGCAACCGGGGTCAAACCGTCAAGGGGTCATACCGTCAAGGGGTTGCCGACACTAATGCGGTAAGGCTGGTCCGCATTCCCTTCTCGCCCCACCCCTCGAATTTCCGTGCTGATTGTGTGTGCCCGTCCTGCGGCTGGGCAGTAAAACGAAGCAAAATAGTTTGGCGGACCTCTGTACACCCTGGCCATATGGCAACTTTATGCCATATCTTCACGCTCCCGCCGCCGGTGCCAACGCATCAATGTGGGTAAGATCACCGTCTAGCGGGCTGACCACCCTCGCCATGTACCCTTGCCCGAGATCCGTGGAAACTGAAACGGCGGACACTCAATGGAAATTGATGGAACCAATGGACACCGAACCGTGCACGCTGTAAACAGTACGTGTTTGCTGGGGTCGCGAAAGTATCAGGATCGGATTTATAAGACTCTCACAGATACAGGAATATATTTCTTAGCACGAGGAAGTGCCTCACCTGGGTTACGCACATCAGAGTCAGGTCGTTATGTTTCAGGCTGCAGAGAACGTGCAGAAGCTTTTTATAAGCCCCTCCTCCATGCAGGATCGAAATCGGAGAGAAACAACTGCAATTCGCGTCGGGGAACGAGATCGATCTCCCCGGAGCTTTGGGAGCTTCTATTTGCAGGTTCATCCGTGATGTACGGGGGTGAAGTGAGGGAACCAGGCAAGCACTAGGGTCCAGGTCGTAAAAGTAGCAGAACTTGCAGGGCTGAGAATGAGGAGCCTGACTCTGAGAACGAAAACTTCCCAGAAAGGAAGGAAGTATTTATACGATTCTCTCTGTACTGAAACGAGTATCACTTAGACTTCTCCCAGTCATTCTGTGCTGTAGCTTAGTCTCCCGGTTTGTGTCATCCTAATTTCTAGTCGTTCGAAGGCGACGATGCTCAGCATTCCAAAGATACTTTTTTTTTGATCGGGCACCAGTTTTTTTGCATTTATGCCGACTACTAACAATGGGATGCGCACATGTAAGCATGCGCCGCGCACTCGAGGTACAGGAGACCCAAGACGAAATACGGGGTGGAAGTGGGACTCACAAGGGTGTTCATGACGACATGTGGGTGTCGAGGGTCACCCCACCCCCACGCGCACCGCACAAGGCGTCGCGCGTGTGAATGTACCTGGGGCCCTCCGCGTGCGGACTGTGTGCGGAACGCGGCAAGAGAGGGAGAACGAGGCTGGTTAAAGAAGTGAGTGACGAGATGCAGAGAACAAGGGCGACCCACTTGTGCCACATCGCGTCGTCATCGAGCATGGGATATTCTTCTCGCTGTTGGTGTCCGAGTCCTTCACTGCTGGTCGTCCACCTGGACACGCAGAGCAGTCTCCTGGCGAATACTTCCAACTCGAGCAAGCGCGGAGAGGGAACGACTCGCACACCCCTTCCCCATCCCCTTCTTCTCTTGCACCTCCCCGCCAAGCACCTGAGGTTTGGCTGGGGGGCGCAGGGCTCAGAGAGCAGCGCACGTCTACGTCGGTTCCGGCATGCCTATGCGCTTGAGAGGCACAGGCCCGCGACACATGAGTATGGGGACCGCGTGCACGAAGGGGCCCCGCGCATACGAAGGGAAAGAACAAGGCAAGGAAGGCGCTCGGCGAGCGTCCTGGATGAGCTGGGCGGGAGGCTTGGGTAGGGTACGGAGAGTGCGGGCGTGTACATCGCGGTACTCGGAAGAAGACCAAGTATGGCTTCACCCAAGTTCTCACCCGAGGCAGTTCCCTCAATCGCCGAAAGAGAACGGCGGATGCGGGGAATCGCAGCCCATGCTGCTAGAATGATACATCGGATGGTTCTAATTAGAGGGAATAGGCGATGCATCGGAGGTTCTCATAAGAGACCTCGCGATACATCACATTAGAAGCGTGCCCAAAGCGGGTGCCAATAACCCCACTTCTTTGATGCCTTCTATGCGGGGACTCCCCGATCAGCTGGCGGCGTTGCCCCGCTACTCGCTTGGCGGGGCGCTGGTCGGGTGGCGGTGCGCCCGCCTTCCCTTTTTTGGGAAATATCGCCAATGCATTCCGCGGGTTGGTATTTGTCAGGGAGCACGAGGTACATACCGTTTACCGTTTATTGAGCTCCACGTACCGTGCGGATGCCTCCCGAAGACACCAAAAGTCGCTGTTTGGGCTCTATTTTGACCAAGTTTTGACACCCGTTTTGACAGTGATGTGCTTGCGACTGTTATGATCAAATTCTCTTGCATCGGCTTCTTCGGGTTCCCTTTTGCGCCCCACAATTTGGCCTCCATCCCTGCTGTTACAACTCTTAAATGATCTACATCTTCTGTCCAGCATTGATGCCGGGGGCCCTCTGAATTTACGGATCCGGAAAATGCCGATTCGGACCGAAATTCATAGCAAATTCACTAGCACGGTCTTTTCCACACGGGTCTCCGGGATTCTACTTGGGCTACGCCGAAGCTTGATCTACAAGGCCAAGTGAACACTTGCGTGTTCCCCCTGTACCCCGTACACCCTACCGACGGTGGGCTTTCTAACCACTGCTCGTTCCATTGGCTGCCCGTCGTGCCAGGATCTGCTTCCCAATAATGGTCATTTGCAAGATTCAACGGGTATCATAACCATGCTTTCCCTCTGATTTGGATTTGCAGTGACCAAAATTGGGTGGCCACCCACATTTTTGCAAGCGCACCCTTCAACACTGTGGGCAGCTCTTTCTGCCCACTGTGAACCTGTTACTCCGAGCGACTGGGCACTCAGTCGGGCTAAACTTCCAGTTTTCCAAAAATCCTGTTTCCATCATCTCTAATTTGCAGCCTGCGCAAAATTACATGCACCGGCTTTTTGTCCAATCGCTGATTTTGCGCAGCTCTGATGATCCTAGCATTTGACCTGAAAGTTTGATATCTATTTTTCCTAGGTAGCATGGGTACAAATCTAACGATTTGGTGTGTTTCCGCGACCCTTAAAGAATTCATACGGATAGAACTGGCCTAATTATTCAGTTTTGCATTTCGAAGGATTAGCACTGACACTAGCCTTGAACACTCGAGGAATATGCCTATTACATCCAGTTATGGTGTAATTCGCTTGAGACAATCCATTCGTTTGCATTTCCCAGCGATTAATTGAGCCATCGAAACACAGACCGACTGAACGGCCGACAGGAAGATTGTGATGTTTTTCGACATAACAATTATCCGAGGTGGTTTGGCGTCCTCAGGAGTGTGTATATAAAAAAAGGGTCTTATACACCTTCCCTGCAATGTTATTCCCCTTGTGGAATGAATTTTGGAAGATTGTCGAGGAACCGAGTCGAAGAGTGGTAGTATTTCCCAATAGTACGTACCGTGTTTATGCCTTCGAACGAACACCTTTTGTACAATTTCTTTTTCTTACACAATCCGTTCCATGACCCTGTATCTTTTCTGAATTGGTGCAACTCCTTCACCTCCTTTCTGGTGGAAATTGATGTATAAAATATTTTCGTGGGCTCGCTCGACGCTGTTCTCTGCGTTGATGATTTTTCAGATGGCTCGTTTTGGGGGTTTTTTGGTACAGATAGACTCCTTGCAAATTTTGAAGGGCTTCTACCGAAGGAATCTTTTCTAGAGTGCCCCGGTCAGCTAAACGATGCCGAACAAAGTCGAACGAACACCTTTTGTACAATTTCTTCTTTTTATACCATCCATTTATGAGCCTGTATATGTTCTGAAACGGTGGGACTTATAGGCCTCCGTTTAAATGGAGACCAACCCACAAAACATTTTTCTTGCGCTAGCTCGACACTGTTTTCTGTGTTGATGATTTTTGACATCCTTCATTTTGGGGACTTCTTAGTACAGGTGAAATCCTTGAGAAAATCCAAGATCTTTTGCCAAAGGGAATTTATCTAAAGTGTCTTAGTCTGCTCAACGATGCTGAACTTTGTTGGTCAAGAACAGTAAGTCACTCTGTTACATGCGTGACATTGCCTCTTCTCTTTTTCCCACCAGGCGACCCGACGCACGCGCCGACCAAACTACCTCTGGGTGTCTTCTCTCGCTAGGTTGACAAATCAACGCTCCTTGGCCGCTGTCTCGACACCGGCATAGACCTCTCCGCTGGCCTCCATACGGCTTTCTTCGAATTATGATGGTACATGCTGACACCTCGAGAACGTCGACATCTGTTCCAAGCGGACACGGGCACGGAGGCTGGGGCTGGGGCTCGACATGTTGAGTAGGACTCAGAGCGAGTCGAGCGGGAGTGGGAGTGAGTAGATTTGGAATGGAAGTGAAGGTGCGTCTTTCAGCTTTCTCCTCTCCTTCGCGTTGTTTCTGTTTTCAGTCTGTTGTCTAACTTTTGCGCCGCAGGGCGGCCGTGCGGAAGGGAGCTGGCGCTGCGATGCAATGCGGTGCGACGTGGATCACCGGCGTCGACTCGGCGCTCTGTTGTTCCCTCCTTACCATCTCGCTGGGGTTGTCATTCGTAGACCTTCATTTTACTTCATTCCCACATTCCGTCCCTCTTTCTCTCCACACTTGTACTTGTGCTCACGCTCCCCACAGACCCCCGTCCGCTCACAGTCAAGGTTCTCCCTTCACGTCCCCGCCAAATCTCGTGCCAAATCGCCGTGCCACCCACCTTCCTCAGTGCGCCACACTCCGCCGCGCGCACGCCGTCTGGGTTTAAGAGCCGCAACACGGTACAACCAAGCAGGTATGTGCTTTCTGCTTGCATATCTATTATCTTTCTCCGCGTATGGCTAACGCGTTTCGTAGCGCGACGCGTATGCTGCGGCGTGATAAGTTGGAGATGGGAGGGATCACCGCATGGCGAGTAGAAGCAGGACTATGCACCGATGCTGCGGCGGGATGTACGCATACCGCGCCCCTCTGCGTTCGACCTGCATCTCGCCATCCGCGCCGCGTCTGCCGTCGGCACCCGCATCGATGCTGCAATCCCGCGCCACGAGGACGATCAGCCCCCTACAACCGAGCAGAGGAGCACTCGCTGCTCATGACTCCGCAGGCGCGACGCATCGCGGCCGCATGCTTCTTTAGCGGTGGCTCAGCAGTTGGTGAAGGAGGCACTATGTCCGTCCTGCGCTAAGCGTTCCACGGCCCTGCGCAGGGCCGGCGCGTAGAGGACTCGCCGGGGAAGATGGCCACGCCTGCCCGTGTGCCTGTCCCTGCGACTGTGCTTGATGCCAGGCTGGTGGAGATATAGGAACGGCAGCGGTGCACCCCCCCAGCGCGGACGCGAGGTCTGCACGGCCCCATTTATCGGCGTCGCCTCGCCTCTGCTGTGGACGTATTCTGACCGATGCGGAAGCCGTACGTGCAGCGGTTCAAGCGACGCGCCGCGCGTTTCTAGTGTACAAGCGGCATGGATGCCCACGTGGGTGCCCGTTATCTCTCTGTTCCGTCTACCACTGTAGCATTCCGGTTACGCTGCGCGCTCGCGCAACGGCGTGCCGTGGAAAATAGTGTGTTTTCGAGACGTCTCTTTACAGCTTTTGCCCCACAAGTAGTGTCTCATGTATGGTATTTAGTCAATGCAGTGTTCATTTTTTCCAGAATTTTCTACGGAGGTTTTTTGCTCATCGTCGTAGGCGGCGTCGAGAGGGTTTTGATCGTCGGGTCCTGCATGCCGTTATGGGGATCACGACGACGACGACCGCAAGCTCACCGCGTGGGATGGGCTCCCTGCTGCCTGATTCCAGAATGGGACAGTTCTAATGCGATGGATCGTGAGGCCTCTAATGAGAGCCTCCGATCCATCGCGTTTTTCCTCTAATTAGAGGACGCGATGCATCACCCGGGCAGCATCTGGTGGCTTTGACGCGCGGCCCGTCTTCCCACCGCCTGCGGCGCGCCCCGCCTTCCTGTCGTGCAACACTATACTGCGGGTGACGCAGGCGCCCATAGATGTCCACTCGATCAGATCGGGTCTTGTCCTTCGGAGCGAGGTCTTGGATCCAGATTCAGCGAGGTGCGGCGGACTGGATAGCACGCCGATTGCACACGACGTGGGGCGCCTGTCTGGCCGTACCCATCTATGGCCGTATCATCCTTCGTGGCTCGAAGATGGACCCTCATCCTTCACTTGCACCAACCTACTCCCTTCCTTCGCATGTGTGGTGAGCCTCCAGGCCCAAGCGCGCATCTCATACAATCGCTAACGACCGACATAGGTGTACCCTCAGAGGCCCATGCTACCGGGACCCCCCTCTGCTCGGCGAGCGCCTGCCATTGTGTCTGGTGTTTTGCCTCCCCTCGAAGTTGGTGCCACTTTCTCGTCCATGCTCTTGCCCTTCCTCGGATGGCCGGGCATCATCCGTAGCCCTTTCGTGGGGCACACGGATGCCGACGCGGATGACCGGAGCGCAGAGATGGAGAAGAAATTTAACTCCCTTGGCAGGTGAGTTAACCTCTCCTCGATGGACGTTAACTCACCTGCCAAGGGAGTTAAATTTCTTCTCCATCTCTGCGCTCCGGTCATCCGCGTCGGCATCCGTGTGCCCCACGAAAGGGCTACGGATGATGCCCGGCCATCCGAGGAAGGGCAAGAGCATGGACGAGAAAGTGGCACCAACTTCGAGGGGAGGCAAAACACCAGACACAATGGCAGGCGCTCGCCGAGCAGAGGGGGGTCCCGGTAGCATGGGCCTCTGAGGGTACACCTATGTCGGTCGTTAGCGATTGTATGAGATGCGCGCTTGGGCCTGGAGGCTCACCACACATGCGAAGGAAGGGAGTAGGTTGGTGCAAGTGAAGGATGAGGGTCCATCTTCGAGCCACGAAGGATGATACGGCCATAGATGGGTACGGCCAGACAGGCGCCCCACGTCGTGTGCAATCGGCGTGCTATCCAGTCCGCCGCACCTCGCTGAATCTGGATCCAAGACCTCGCTCCGAAGGACAAGACCCGATCTGATCGAGTGGACATCTATGGGCGCCTGCGTCACCCGCAGTATAGTGTTGCACGACAGGAAGGCGGGGCGCGCCGCAGGCGGTGGGAAGACGGGCCGCGCGTCAAAGCCACCAGATGCTGCCCGGGTGATGCATCGCGTCCTCTAATTAGAGGAAAAACGCGATGGATCGGAGGCTCTCATTAGAGGCCTCACGATCCATCGCATTAGAACTGTCCCATTCTGGAATCAGGCAGCAGGGAGCCCATCCCACGCGGTGAGCTTGCGGTCGTCGTCGTCGTGATCCCCATAACGGCATGCAGGACCCGACGATCAAAACCCTCTCGACGCCGCCTACGACGATGAGCAAAAAACCTCCGTAGAAAATTCTGGAAAAAATGAACACTGCATTGACTAAATACCATACATGAGACACTACTTGTGGGGCAAAAGCTGTAAAGAGACGTCTCGAAAACACACTATTTTCCACGGCACGCCGTTGCGCGAGCGCGCAGCGTAACCGGAATGCTACAGTGGTAGACGGAACAGAGAGATAACGGGCACCCACGTGGGCATCCATGCCGCTTGTACACTAGAAACGCGCGGCGCGTCGCTTGAACCGCTGCACGTACGGCTTCCGCATCGGTCAGAATACGTCCACAGCAGAGGCGAGGCGACGCCGATAAATGGGGCCGTGCAGACCTCGCGTCCGCGCTGGGGGGGTGCACCGCTGCCGTTCCTATATCTCCACCAGCCTGGCATCAAGCACAGTCGCAGGGACAGGCACACGGGCAGGCGTGGCCATCTTCCCCGGCGAGTCCTCTACGCGCCGGCCCTGCGCAGGGCCGTGGAACGCTTAGCGCAGGACGGACATAGTGCCTCCTTCACCAACTGCTGAGCCACCGCTAAAGAAGCATGCGGCCGCGATGCGTCGCGCCTGCGGAGTCATGAGCAGCGAGTGCTCCTCTGCTCGGTTGTAGGGGGCTGATCGTCCTCGTGGCGCGGGATTGCAGCATCGATGCGGGTGCCGACGGCAGACGCGGCGCGGATGGCGAGATGCAGGTCGAACGCAGAGGGGCGCGGTATGCGTACATCCCGCCGCAGCATCGGTGCATAGTCCTGCTTCTACTCGCCATGCGGTGATCCCTCCCATCTCCAACTTATCACGCCGCAGCATACGCGTCGCGCTACGAAACGCGTTAGCCATACGCGGAGAAAGATAATAGATATGCAAGCAGAAAGCACATACCTGCTTGGTTGTACCGTGTTGCGGCTCTTAAACCCAGACGGCGTGCGCGCGGCGGAGTGTGGCGCACTGAGGAAGGTGGGTGGCACGGCGATTTGGCACGAGATTTGGCGGGGACGTGAAGGGAGAACCTTGACTGTGAGCGGACGGGGGTCTGTGGGGAGCGTGAGCACAAGTACAAGTGTGGAGAGAAAGAGGGACGGAATGTGGGAATGAAGTAAAATGAAGGTCTACGAATGACAACCCCAGCGAGATGGTAAGGAGGGAACAACAGAGCGCCGAGTCGACGCCGGTGATCCACGTCGCACCGCATTGCATCGCAGCGCCAGCTCCCTTCCGCACGGCCGCCCTGCGGCGCAAAAGTTAGACAACAGACTGAAAACAGAAACAACGCGAAGGAGAGGAGAAAGCTGAAAGACGCACCTTCACTTCCATTCCAAATCTACTCACTCCCACTCCCGCTCGACTCGCTCTGAGTCCTACTCAACATGTCGAGCCCCAGCCCCAGCCTCCGTGCCCGTGTCCGCTTGGAACAGATGTCGACGTTCTCGAGGTGTCAGCATGTACCATCATAATTCGAAGAAAGCCGTATGGAGGCCAGCGGAGAGGTCTATGCCGGTGTCGAGACAGCGGCCAAGGAGCGTTGATTTGTCAACCTAGCGAGAGAAGACACCCAGAGGTAGTTTGGTCGGCGCGTGCGTCGGGTCGCCTGGTGGGAAAAAGAGAAGAGGCAATGTCACGCATGTAACAGAGTGACTTACTGTTCTTGACCAACAAAGTTCAGCATCGTTGAGCAGACTAAGACACTTTAGATAAATTCCCTTTGGCAAAAGATCTTGGATTTTCTCAAGGATTTCACCTGTACTAAGAAGTCCCCAAAATGAAGGATGTCAAAAATCATCAACACAGAAAACAGTGTCGAGCTAGCGCAAGAAAAATGTTTTGTGGGTTGGTCTCCATTTAAACGGAGGCCTATAAGTCCCACCGTTTCAGAACATATACAGGCTCATAAATGGATGGTATAAAAAGAAGAAATTGTACAAAAGGTGTTCGTTCGACTTTGTTCGGCATCGTTTAGCTGACCGGGGCACTCTAGAAAAGATTCCTTCGGTAGAAGCCCTTCAAAATTTGCAAGGAGTCTATCTGTACCAAAAAACCCCCAAAACGAGCCATCTGAAAAATCATCAACGCAGAGAACAGCGTCGAGCGAGCCCACGAAAATATTTTATACATCAATTTCCACCAGAAAGGAGGTGAAGGAGTTGCACCAATTCAGAAAAGATACAGGGTCATGGAACGGATTGTGTAAGAAAAAGAAATTGTACAAAAGGTGTTCGTTCGAAGGCATAAACACGGTACGTACTATTGGGAAATACTACCACTCTTCGACTCGGTTCCTCGACAATCTTCCAAAATTCATTCCACAAGGGGAATAACATTGCAGGGAAGGTGTATAAGACCCTTTTTTTATATACACACTCCTGAGGACGCCAAACCACCTCGGATAATTGTTATGTCGAAAAACATCACAATCTTCCTGTCGGCCGTTCAGTCGGTCTGTGTTTCGATGGCTCAATTAATCGCTGGGAAATGCAAACGAATGGATTGTCTCAAGCGAATTACACCATAACTGGATGTAATAGGCATATTCCTCGAGTGTTCAAGGCTAGTGTCAGTGCTAATCCTTCGAAATGCAAAACTGAATAATTAGGCCAGTTCTATCCGTATGAATTCTTTAAGGGTCGCGGAAACACACCAAATCGTTAGATTTGTACCCATGCTACCTAGGAAAAATAGATATCAAACTTTCAGGTCAAATGCTAGGATCATCAGAGCTGCGCAAAATCAGCGATTGGACAAAAAGCCGGTGCATGTAATTTTGCGCAGGCTGCAAATTAGAGATGATGGAAACAGGATTTTTGGAAAACTGGAAGTTTAGCCCGACTGAGTGCCCAGTCGCTCGGAGTAACAGGTTCACAGTGGGCAGAAAGAGCTGCCCACAGTGTTGAAGGGTGCGCTTGCAAAAATGTGGGTGGCCACCCAATTTTGGTCACTGCAAATCCAAATCAGAGGGAAAGCATGGTTATGATACCCGTTGAATCTTGCAAATGACCATTATTGGGAAGCAGATCCTGGCACGACGGGCAGCCAATGGAACGAGCAGTGGTTAGAAAGCCCACCGTCGGTAGGGTGTACGGGGTACAGGGGGAACACGCAAGTGTTCACTTGGCCTTGTAGATCAAGCTTCGGCGTAGCCCAAGTAGAATCCCGGAGACCCGTGTGGAAAAGACCGTGCTAGTGAATTTGCTATGAATTTCGGTCCGAATCGGCATTTTCCGGATCCGTAAATTCAGAGGGCCCCCGGCATCAATGCTGGACAGAAGATGTAGATCATTTAAGAGTTGTAACAGCAGGGATGGAGGCCAAATTGTGGGGCGCAAAAGGGAACCCGAAGAAGCCGATGCAAGAGAATTTGATCATAACAGTCGCAAGCACATCACTGTCAAAACGGGTGTCAAAACTTGGTCAAAATAGAGCCCAAACAGCGACTTTTGGTGTCTTCGGGAGGCATCCGCACGGTACGTGGAGCTCAATAAACGGTAAACGGTATGTACCTCGTGCTCCCTGACAAATACCAACCCGCGGAATGCATTGGCGATATTTCCCAAAAAAGGGAAGGCGGGCGCACCGCCACCCGACCAGCGCCCCGCCAAGCGAGTAGCGGGGCAACGCCGCCAGCTGATCGGGGAGTCCCCGCATAGAAGGCATCAAAGAAGTGGGGTTATTGGCACCCGCTTTGGGCACGCTTCTAATGTGATGTATCGCGAGGTCTCTTATGAGAACCTCCGATGCATCGCCTATTCCCTCTAATTAGAACCATCCGATGTATCATTCTAGCAGCATGGGCTGTCAAAGCACAATGACGTCCAGCAGATGTCGGCGAGACGGTGGGATCAGTGCGACCATAACTGAGGCGGGGGAGGTCCAAGGCAACGGAGGGGCCCGAGGATGGTCGGTGGGTAGGAATTCCACTGGCGCCAGCGTACGGGTTCCTGGCTGTCCCTCGTGCCACTGTCGCTCCGCTCCTCCGTATGCGACAAGCGCCCGTCGCCTAGCTCGTCTCGTCCCTGTCCTACCTCACCGAGAACGCTTCGATCACGGCTCCTTGCGCACACTTCGGGACAAGCATCCTGCCCCGTCGACGCGCGAAGGCCAGCTGAAAGTGATATTTCAGACAAATGAACTGAAAAAAAAGTGGATAGCGCACGATGAACTGTGACCTGTTATAAGCGAAGAAAGTCTCAGACGCAGCGACGCCCCACGCTCGCCTCGCATAGATCTAACTGCGTCTCTCCAAACCCTCGGCCCAGCACGGATACGGACGTGTCGATACATAATATATGCATATTGCGTATCCAAATTACAGATTCTGCTGAGGGGCTTGTAAGGGGCTCTAGAAGCATCTGATGTAGAACTGGGCAGAGGTGTGGGATGGCTGCCAAGCCAAGTCGGGCGGTCCCTCCAGCCGGTGCAGGCCGAAAAACAGCTGCTATGTTGTGGTTATCCGCCACCAGGAGGCATCGATTTCGCGGTAGGACCGCCAGCTACTTCGAAAAACTGAGAATTGGGAAGACGTCTGTACTAAAGAAGTTGTCATGACAAGAAGACGACCGGGTATTCCAGACTCGGTTATCGAGTTTGCCCGGCTTCAGGCTAATTGAGATTTTTTCGTGGAAGTCATGGGCGCACAGAAGTCACGGCTTGCGAGAATGATGGACGGTCCAGTGCGCCGGCGGCAGGTTAGCATTCCTCTGACCAACGAAAAGAAGAGAAAAAAAATCAAATAAATGTAGAACAAATAAATCAATAACCCAATAACCTACAATGCAGTTCATTTGCATGGCATCCCGCACTTCGTTTTTCAAGTCGATTTCTTGACCCTAAGACTGCAATACTAAGAACCATCGCCGTGTTGTGAAGAGAGCTGGGTGACGTGTGACTGTGAGCCGATTCCCTTTCTAGGAAGTGCCCTTTCTCCTATCTTTCTCTTCTGCCACTCGCCTTCCCCAGAGCCTTGTTGCTTACCGCATTCCAAATCGCTTTATACGCCTCCGTCTGGCGTAGAAAAAAGAACGCGTCCTTTGACCCTCAGTTCCGACCAGTGGCATCGCGATCGACATCGTTGCTCGACGCGACATACTTACTCGTCAGTTCTGTCGAATTTCACTATTGCATAGGACTTGGAATACGCCCAAAGACTCCTACACATTCTCTAACCCTCTGAATCATGACAATCTTCGTGTGCATAACACACTGAATTCCTCGACTTGTAATCTGACTGCAGTATAGGCGTTTTTGGACAATCCACATTAAAACCTTCTCATCGTTGATACTGTTTGGCTATCAGAGGCGCTTGCTCCAGTCCGAATTTCTTTCAGTAGCTTAATCTCTTTCTCGCAGAATCTTACGCGTTTACCCAGATTTATGCATCTCCAGCCTTCTTGAAAGCCCTTGGGCCGAAGTTGACTTTTCCAACTACTTCCACCATTCGACGCGTCCGCGGCACTGGGAGCGTGCCGCGGCGTATTGGACAAATATAAAACTCGCAATGATGAAGGTGGTACTCAAAAGCGACACCTCCAAAATAAAAGCGAGGGATTTTGGTCCGCCTTCAAGTTTCTGTCTTAGGGCCAATATTGATCATCCCACACCATCCAATTTGCGCAGATTCTCTTCTCCACGGTTTCAGATCGACGGATCCCTGACAAGTCGCCTCATCTCGGACTCCCCGGTGCAACTAGAACCAACGCCGAAAAAAAACGAAGAGTTGGAGAAAATCTTACCTGCATCCAGTCGCTGGCGACAGAATTTGACGCGTCGAGGGCAGATAATCGCGAGATAAATTACCTGTGGGCACATCAGTTACAGCACATAAGTACGCGCTGATCGTGTGCGCCCTCGGTATCAAGATGCGGCGATATTTCCGTGTGACTACTGTGTACATGTCGAGTGATAGGTCCCCCACACTTTTTGGCCCCATTTTTCTGTCCATCCCCCTGCAGAAACACCTACCCAGCAATTCCGCTGAAATCCCCGAAATCGGCAATCCGGCACCACAAATTGCGATAAAAATCCAACTCGCCCCGAATCTGCCCTGGCTGCAAGGGGTGAGTCAAAGGGCTGCTTTTGTGGACAGACTTACAGCTTTGCTGCATTAATACAGGCAATCCCTTGCGCCGCTTACCGAGTAGGTGACGCCTGTCCTTGTGCTCTTGCTTATCCCCTTGCCTAATCCCTCTCTGTACTTCCATCTCCAGGCTTTCCTCGTCGATTCGTGCCCCTTGCTCGTTTTCAGCCTGTCTCCACATCGTCAGGACAAAATTCGACTGAACTTGCTATTTACCCGTTCACCACTATATTACAAACTGTAGAGTGGCGTCGGTGCTTTTACCAGGGATATTCTGCGTATTCTGGTTACGCTTCTCTCTTTTTAGGCCTGCATGCAGTCCGAAATGTCGAATATCCTACCAAATTACCTTGTCTGGTCGACTTTGATCTCTGTGGCGGCAATTATCTAGATAGTCTACTCTGTTCTTGAGCAGGTCTGATACATTTTCACACCTCGCACGCGATACTCACCCGTGCTTGGCGCAGAGCCGTCTCACTCCAGATGACGATTGGGAGGAAATCGTCTACGACCATCTCGACGTGGTTTTGGAACTCATCGTCGCTACTCACGGTGAGACTTGCCGCGTTCCGGTTGTATTCTGGACATCTTCCGCTTTTCAGGCTGCTCCTCGGTGACCTTTTGGATTTTTTTTTCCTCGACTTTTCTTGACTTGTGGCTGGGAACGCTCTAACGTTCCTTCAAAATATGGGGTACTTCACCGACTGGAACGTTCTCCCTCACGAGTCGCAATCCTGAAGAAAACAAACTCCTCAGTTTGTGGAATAATCTACCATGCAGGATGCCCTTGCTCAGTCGTCGCGATGGCAACCCGCCACGAGATGCGCAGCGGTGCGTCAAAACCAGATTGAAAATGCTCGGGAGTGAACGAGAGCGCGTACGATGCGCTTGCCACCGTGACCATAAATGCGTAAGTTGCAAAATCGCACGGGGTGTAATTTATTCAAGAGTAATTGATGGTACATTGCGTCTAGCGCTTTCGCCGACTGTGGCTACTACATCTTAGCCAGCTCGAAGAGCGCTGAGCACGTATTAGAGACGATGTGACCGACAGAGAACGACGATGTACCTTCTAAGGAGTCCACCTTGCTTCTCATACGTCTCCCGGCTCGGAATACACAATAGACTGGTCCGCCTCCGACAGGATCCTGCACCTCCACGGTGTGAAACTCCTGAGCAGGACGCAGGTTTTCGACCTCAGTCGCCAAAAACATGTATATGGTTTGGTAGCCGGAGCGCGTAACCACCAGGGGGACGCGGACGGCCTTGGGTCTGTGGCGTGCCAAGAGTGGTATCAGTACATATAGAGGCACGCAACGACGATCTTTGACTGGGTGACTCACGGGCTAATTCCGCCAACGGAAACTCTTTTCTGCAGCTGTATATCTCCTCCCAAACCCAGGATAGCGCTCTCCATTCTTTGCATAACTTCTGTTATTGGTGTATTGGCTCGGCTGCGAATTCAGAAATGGGTTCACGGTCCTGTGTACACATAGTAAGGGCGCTGTAGGGGAGGGGAACTCCTGTGCTCACCTCTTCAAAATCGGCCACAGAAATTCAGTGCGATGTGATGGCAGACGACCTCTGATGCAAACTAATGCAAACATCACAAGGGCTGAATCGAAAAAAAAAATGAAGAGAATAATTGGTATTAACCAAATGAAGCCTAGGAAGAGACAAGGGAACGCACCGTGAATGCCCTGACAAAATAGAGCAGAATGGGCATCATGAAGTCTGCTCTCCCGAACACATCACCTCAGCGATATGGCCTCAAGGGGACCGAGCGGGGGTCGGTGGAAGGCTCAGCGGCTCACGAGTGTATGCTGTAGACTAATACTAAGGGCGCTGCCAAGACACGAGTAATTTCTGCGCTCACGCATCGAAAATTGGATATTTATCAAGGCGGAACCGTCTCAGCACACACGCTTCCGGAAATCGGCCATGAAAAACTGCAGAATCGTCTGAGAGGGATGATGTTCAGACGCGCCGAAACCTAGGGGAACAACCTTTGTAAAAGCGCGCCCTCCTGAATAAATCACTGGGAGAATTCGTGAGCTATGACCAATATCATGAGCAGGATGTCTCCTCACTGGTCGTCAACTCGTCCGATGAGCTTTCTGATACCACATAACGGCTGGTCTGCACCAGCGATCTGGGTTTGAGGCAGGTAGAGGGGATTGGGGAGATGGTGCACAAGAAGTTGTGGGACATCCGACCTCGTCGGCTTCCTCGGCACACCCCTCACTCTAAAAACAACTGCAGGATCGTAACAGGGTGGAAGTAATACAAGGAGGTAACTATAAAGCCACATGCCGTGAGACGCCGGTGCACAGGAGTTTGGTAGATTTGGTGCTGTCGGATCATGACATTTTCCTTTATTTGGAAAAATCTCCGGAAAAGGATAAGAGCCAGGGATCAAGGTGCGGTTCCTCCTGGTTCCTCTGGTACCAATCTGGTCCCGTGGGTTACCAAAGTCCCAAACTGGCATGATTGGGCTCCCATCAGTGCCCATCACGTCATATTTTTTTTGCATGATGGAACGCGATTGATGGTTCCATTCCACAGAAGGTTATCGCCCCGGAAATATACCAGTTAAGTGACTCATTCATCCCCGGTGGGTATACAGCTATAAGCGCCCGTTGGGCGCTAAGCCTTGCCGTGGATCTTTTACGTCAAAAAGTAACGCCAACAGCCACGACTTGGCCAGATGGAATAAAGGTAAAGGTTCGTAGATATCATTCCAGCATCAATTCTACACAAGGCTTGGGAGTACACAAATGGGGACTTGGTCGCCAATTTGGACAAATCTTTTGAAAAGTCTTTTCAGTGCAAGACAACCGTCAAACAGCTGCTGTCGTCTGTGCTCGTCTCCTGCATCTCTGCCGGGTACGGCGTATACTTCCTGTCACTGCGGTCCACTGATTCCCCGGGCAACTACCGGCTATTTTAACCCCATTTAGGAACATAACGGGGCCCGTCACTACCTGTGTAATTTGTATATGCGAACGGTCATCTTGATCGGGTTAATATTCGGCTGTGCTGATCGTGGTGTATTGATCGTTGGGTCTGATATCATACCATACTTTCAGAGCCCAGCTTTTTTGGAACATGGTCCAATTAGCGGACTTCCATGGACGAAGGAAGTTGGCCCCAGGAGGCGGGAGGAGGCAGGAAACAGAGAGATGACAAAGACTGCTGGCACTTCAGAAACGATCGATGGTTCGGGAATAGAGTAACGGATTTGATCCCCGATTGAAAGGCTCTAAATAGCAAACGGAGATAAGTACTTAGGAGGGAGGATTTTTAGCAGAAAAGTTAGCATCACACAAAGTTTTCACATGAACCCACGATGAACGTAGGCCTGCACGCGGGCCCGTTGCATCGGTTCTGTGCTTTTCTATGATACGGTAGAGAGAGATGGCCGTCCCCACGAAAGTTACGGAACAGCAACAAAATGGGTCTTCTAATTGAGATGAAATGATGGGCCCTGGGAGGCTCCTGCACAGGATTGTCCAGAAATTGTCCAGATTCCGCCCGAAAATGCCAGCTTCTGGAATTTGGCGCCAGAAAATGACATTTTCGGACAAAGGTTGCCAGTCAGATATTCAATTTTTTTCTCGAGCCGCCGCTGTTCAGCGCGGCGGGGGTCACCTGCCATTCCTAGGCTGGACTCCGTCGATTCCGTGCGAGTGCACAATGCCGTCGCGGAACCGTTCAGCATGGATGAGGTCGGAGTCTCCAATCCACCTTCAAAAAACCACTTGGCGGACAGAGCTGATAAGATTCTGGCCTGAAAAAGCCATTTTCCCGGACAATCCTTGGCAAGAACTTCCCGGGGCCAGAAATGACGCGTCAACGGGCCGACGAATTTTACGACGGTGCGCGCATAACTCTCCGAGCGCGTATTTGAGTAAATTTCACCTGAGAATTCAGTGAATCTCACGATCGCATTCTATCGGGTTTCCTCCACCCAGTATTTTTGCTCTTTATTAGGTTTACTTGAAGTTAGTTCAATTCTTTCCCATAACAGATCCACACAAACGGTTTATCACACGAAATGAAAGTAGCAATGTTTCTTGATGCCTTGGTAGGTGATTATTAGCGCAATTGGATCATAAATCTCCAACCTACTGAATAACATTGCACCATGATAAATTCTCGCGTAGTCTAAACAAGCATTATAACAATTTTCACTTGTACCCCGTGTGTTGTAATTCCACGCGTGGTTCGAGGCAAGAACACTGTGACGGTTACAAATTCGACCCCGTCCCGTGCCGCAATGTGCTCACAACGCTCCTCGGAATTTCCACTGCCTGTGATGCCTATTCCTGTTGATACAGGTATTCTAACCACCGTTTCCTGGAATCCTCCGTTACATCCTGGCGCCGTGTTGATTGTATGTTGACCCTATGTCACAATTTAAATAAATGAATGTTATTCTAATGGTTCATCGCGTTAAATCAAGGCCACGGCTGCCGGAACGAAGCGGTTTGTAATCCCAAGCAGATGTTCAAACCAAGTTCAAACTTTGCTCAAGGAAAACTCTGGTCTTATTTCTGTGATTGAGAACATCATTTATCTACTCCAGTTGGCAGCGCCACAAGTCGGCACCTAGCGGCCACGAGTTTTGTGACAGTCGTCTCTGGTGGTGCTGGCGTGAAGCTGAGGTCGCTGCAGCTGATTTTTTTTGCCAGCTTCGTTGTTTTCTTTTTAGATGGATTTTGTGAGCGACCCCAGTATTCTAAGCTCGAAAACAAATTTCGATAGCTTTGCCCGGAGTCGGACATCAGAGCGCCTTGGATGCCAAAGATTACACCCAGTGTCTCTCTTTTTATATTATATTTATATTTTATATCTCTCTCTTTATAAAATTACGGGTGTCTGTCCGAAGCCTTTGACGCCCCACATTTGGTCTTATCTCCCCGAAACTTTGGATATTCTCACATTAGGCGTTCAGCATCGCCTTCCACTCGTCTTCTCCATCAAATGAACTTTGATTATGGGTCGGGTCTACATACGTATTACGCACGGGGTGTCAGATCTCTGGATCGGACACACTGATCCGAAGCCCCCCAAGATGGGGAAAGCGCACAGCATACTCTTCCTCGCGCGTCGCCCTCCCACGAACAAACGCGTCGCGCTTCGCCTTGGCTCACTGGTGGATGGCCCCCGGCCCATTTCAAGCTAAGTAGTCTTTGGTACCTCCGCCCTCAATATCCAAGTCAAATTAGTGTCTCCATCAACATATCAACCAAATGAGAGTATTTTTATATACTTTGGCCTGGATTTAGGGAAATATAAATCTGGGAGCCATTTCTTATCTCAAAATGCCTAGGAAAACCAACTGCAAACAACTGGCGTTGGGAATGGCAGAGAATAGGACGCGCCGTTCTGCCGAGCGACCTAAAAGGGCAGTCCACGTAAGCTTTGCACAGCCGCCACGCAAGCTGATGGATATGCCCGATCTTGGGTCTAAGTACTGGATTTTTGAATGTCCGGGATGGCCGATAAATTTTCTTTCGATTAAAAGCGATTTTTGCACACATCAAAAAATCTCGGGGGTCACCCATCACCTGAACCTTCGGTCGAAATGGTACAGTATCGAGAAAAAGAAGACATGAGAATGAGGCAAATTTTCAATTTAAAAGAGGTCGGGAGGCCGCGAAGCGGCCGACCAACCGCTTATTGTAGTTAAGCCAGTGCCTTAATAACCCCTTAAAATTGGGGTTTCTACTACACCAGAGGTACTTCTAATTTTATTACGCCCTCACTCAGCCGCACTCGCACAGCTGAGGGATTTGTGGGGACACGCTGAAAAGGCGAGGCGAGTCCCGTCTGATACTGTAAGCCCGCCACAGGTGCTACGGCATTTTTCACCTCAGCTGGGTTCTAGTCTCAATATCTCTATCACTACCAGGGGTCACGCGCTAACGGGTCGGCACTCAAAGTTCAGATCCCGAAGCATACGCGTGGAGTTGAGTTGGGGGCGTAGTGGAGGGGGTGCGGAAGAGCCTTGCTAGCGGCAACGAGGGCGAGAAAGGGCCAAGCTCGTGACATACGCCGTGGTTGCTTGATGGGATGGGCAACGATACGGGGCAACCACCCGCAGATGGTCGCTCGTCGCTAGCAGCATATATTATATTACATACTTCGGAGATCGTCAAAAGGACAATCAGGAGTTTGAGGCCGAAAAATGTAAGCAAAAGCACGGTACTCTTGAGTGTCTGGGCTTCGACGAGGAGTGCACACGCACAAGCCCATCTTCACCAGGAGAAGCAGCGGCAAACACCGGAAACGATGGGCAAGACTGGATTCTGACTTGACGTCAGTGAGTCCGGGCGGACCGCGAATGGATTGGGGGTAAGCGCAGACGCCAGAGAAACGGAAGGAAGGGACATAAGGAGCCATGGGTGGTGATGCGTCAACGCGACCGATTCCCTGTGCAGCACCCGGAGGATAATGACCCAAGGTGGGGGGGATAAGAAAGCCCGCGCGTTGCCTCTCAGACCGACCGGATGGGGGATCAAGCGCCGAGCGTGCGGAGCGGGAGACACGTACAAGTGAAGAGAGGGGGACGTCAGTGCACTCCCGCGACCAAGACCGCGCATAATCGCGTGTGACCAGTGAGCCTCGCATTGAGCAGTACATGCCTACGTCGGCCCCGGCATGTCCACGCGCTTGAGAGGCGCAGACACGCGGTACATGACGACGGGGACTGCGCGCGAACCGGCTTCGCGTTTATGTAGGGCAAAGAGCAAGGCAAAGCGGGTGCGCGCCCAGGACGTGCACACGTCACGCCGGGCGCGATGAGAGGGAGACATAAAGGGTTATTGAGGCGGCGTGCTGGTCGCAAGGGCGCCACTCAGCGAAGAAGCACGCTCAGCTCGCTGCGTAGGTTCGCTTAGAAGCTCCGGTGGGGCTACGCGGATGATCTGGGAACCAGGGAAGGTTTAATGGATAGTGGAGTGTTTATCGGGCGGCAAGAGCGCAGATATGGGACAGCAGAGGGAGGAGACACGCGTTTATCATCGTTTCTCGCCGACAGAAAATTGGGGATTCGGGTACCAGGGATTCCCTCCACAGTGCGTGCACTGGAAACACGGGCGAAGGGATACGCTCCGCCGTGATCGCGATAAGCTGACGCGCCGGATGCAAGACGTAGTGCGCTACGGGTCGTAAGTGATCCTACGGAGCACGACTTGAGTATATCCTCGTCTAAGGAGCAAATAGCTTACCTCACGACCATTGGTGATTGTCACCCTTATCTCCGAGCTCCGGACACCAGAGTGTTCATAATCGGGGTCGTCATCCGTGCCCCGCCCGCCACGAGTATCTCGTCAGGGAAGGGAGTAGGACTGGAACAGATTCTCCGCGTGCATGAGGGCCGACGGCGCTGATCGCGCGACCTGAGACTGGGGAAGCAGGATCGAGCAGACAAGATGTCGTCTTTGGGCGATGGTACAAGGTGGCGCGTTTGAGGGTACAGGGCGGTGGTGGGGAAAATAAGGCAACGCAGGACGACGCAAGATTGCCCAAATGGGCCATACGCCTTCGTCGGCCTGAGCTAGGAGCAGCACAGGCGTTCGAGGATAACTGGTGGTGGCGTAGCGATTCTCTGACTTAGCTTAGCCAGCTGGATTTGTCGCTACAAAACTCTCTTCTTACGGTTACGTCAGCGATCACAATCCCAATTTGGCATTGAGTGGCGGCGGCGGCACGGATTGCAAGTAAAGTGTGAATCGCGACGCGTCAACGCGCCAACATGCGCCAGGGGCGCGTACAATTTCCATGACGATGACACACAGACTAGTATCGCACAATGTGTAGTGCATTCAAGGAACGATTAGGATTACACTTGGGTGTGCGCGGCCTACACGGCCTACATCTTCGCCAGCTCGAAGAGCGCTGAATGGCACCTATTAGGAACATGTTGCAAACGACAAAAAAAAAGACGCACTTTCTAGGGAGTATACCTTCTCTCGCGTACGTCTCCCGGCTCGGAATATACAATAGACTGGTCCGCCTCCGACAGGATCCTGCACTTCCACGGTGTGGAACACCTGAGCGGGGCGCAGGTTTTTGACCTCAGTGGCCGAAAACATGTAAATGGTGTGGTAGCCGGAGCGCGTAACCACCAGGGGGACCCAGATGGCCTTGGGTCTGTGGCGCGCCAAGGGTGGTGTCAGTGCAGACATGCGCGCCACGGCGGATTTCAGGCGACTCACGGGCTAATTCCGCCAACGACGACTCCTTTCTGCATATCTCCTCCCAAAGCCAGGATAGCGCCTTCCATTGCTTGCATAACTTTTGTGATTGGCGTGGACCTCGCTACAACTGTCGCTTCGATGTACGGGCTCGGCTGCGAATTCAGGAAAGATTCACAGTGCTGTGGACTCATCGTAAGTGCCCCGGTAAGCCAAGGGCAGCTGCCGGACTCACCTCTCGAGAAATCGGAAATTTAGGGAGGATTGTTCTGTGTGACTGTGGCCACCGACAAGTCACGTCACGAAAGCTCGACCCAGCCGTCGACTCATAGGTACACGTCGTCGGGGTTCCTTCCACAGTTGTACAACCGCTCCGAATCCGGAAAGCTGGCTTTCATTCTTTGCACAAGTTGCGATCGACTGGGACCGCGTCCTCGCCGCCCATCCAATATGCGGCGTAACCCGGGTATCCGTGGACACGTTGTGGAAGGTATTCTGGATCTTGTGAACTCATGGTAAGTATGCTGGTAAGAGGTACGAGCAGCTCCTGCGCTCACCTATGAAGAAATCGGATATTCTGCAAAGCGGCGGCGTCTTCAAACACCTAGTGTCAACGCATACGTTTCCCGGAAACTGGCTATGAATTAACTCAGAATTGTCCGGGGCGGGTGGCATTCAAACGCACCACGAGTACCCAGGTGATATAAAAGCGCAATCTCCTGAGTAAAACTACTCGGAGAGAACATGACCATGACTCATCAGGTTGGGGAAAATGGGTGTCGGAAGTGGGAAAGCGAGAATTCGAGACGGACACCGACTGCACGCAAGTCGACGGGCTACGACCCCACCATCCCCGCCCCAATGTGGTGAGCAGAACGCCTCTTCACTGGTCGTAACTCGCCCGATGACGCGCTGATGTAGTTGTAGACTCGCACCGTATAATGGCTGGTCTGCAGCGGCGAGATGGATTCGATGTAGGGTGGTGGAAAAGAAGCGCTGGCAGCAACGGTTGGTCAAGGCACAGCCACTGGACAAGAGCAACCAAACCCGATCACTTTCTACATCAAACCGACCAAAAGCTATCTCTTCCTCAATTCTAGCGAGATTTTGTACTTTATGTACTTCGTGTAATTAAATGCATTTAGAAGAGTCCTTCATGACAGAATATTTTATTTCGACCTGGTTCAATTGTTATAGAGTTTTTATTGCTACCACCAGTGGCTGTGTCTTTTGGCAGGGTTTCCCCCTCCAAAAGAACAAAGGCAACTAGAGTACTACCGTATTGGGAAGGTTCAACATAGCGGTACACTAGTCTCTTATAAACAGACGCAATAACAATACTGACCTCGTACCTCGGTTTGTTATAGTCTGTCAGTAAGCTCGATCGTGTGATCGCTCGCGCCGTTATTTAGGGCTGCGGGCCGTACCGTATACGGGGACGGCCGTCAGATCGACGGCCGTATTTGTCTTCAACCGTACCGTATCCCGTCCCGTTCAAACAATTCTCAGGGGTCAGCCGGTACGGTACGGGGCAAAAACGGCCGTAATACGGCAGTACGGGGCGTATAAAAAAATTGAGAGAGGCGTTCCAAGAGCGAACAGGTGCGTTAACCATCACCAATCAACTCTTTCACCACCATACGTGCCAGGCGGAATCGCTGCTTCACAATCATCAATATTCGGATGATCTTGGGCTTCAGGCTGTCTTGGCGAAGAGAAATGGTGTCCCGGCCACCTGAGAAAACATGTTTGACAGCTATTGCAGAGCTTGAATGAGTTGTTTATGTGAGTACAGAAATTGAGGAAGTAAGTGTCGGACAGAGAATAGGGGCAAGATCAATCCGGTATCTTATCGTGGCATCTGCCGGTATCTAACATCACCCATCAGAAGATGGCAACAGGCAGCGCCGTCCTCGATATGTCGTCGTCCGTCGGCGTCTGCTGCCGTCCTTTGACATTCCGGGCAAATAACTCTTCAACTGATTGGGATCAGCGTCGGCGGTATCCATTGCGGGTACATTCCTCGCAAGTTCCCGGTTTAATTTGGATAGCCGTACATGCCGTACCGTACCCCGTATGCGGCCGTATTTTTGACGGGTATTACGGTGTACGGGACGGCATATACCGTCCCGTCGGGAGGGAGAGTCAGAGGCGCGACGGGACGGTACGGCTGCCGTTTTACGGTTGCCGTAGAACCGTCTTATACGGCTTCGGCCCGCAGCCCTACCGTTATTCCATAATCACCAAAAATCTTCCGCGTTCGCAAGAACGTATCGACGCGTATTTTGGCCTCTTCTCTCAAGATCCGGGCTCAGAGACACGGCATGTTAAAGAAGCTTTCCTTCTTGAACTTTGTGATTTGAGGATCTGGAAAGTGTAGTGATAGTGGGAAAGAATTCAAACTCCAACGATTATGTAATAACGGCGCGACCTATACACGATCGCGCGGTTAACTGCAGACTAGCGGTACACCGCCGGCGGCATGATCGGCAACATCTGATCGGAGTTTGAACTAACTTTGACAGCCAAGTATGCTCAATAAGCCGCCCGCCCACCCGCCCGCCCGCGCGGAATGCACCGCTATCGTCGGCCGATGCCGGTGGGCATGCATCGCTCCACGCTCCCGCCTGGCGTCAGGTTTCGGTTCCGCCATGTGTGCGGGAGTGCGCGCGCGCCGCCGGATGCCCGCCTAATAGCTCCCTGTTCATCCGCCACTTGCGCCGCTCTTGATCGCGGTCCGTCAAGTTCTCAGCAAGGAACAAACAAAGGATTCGGCACGTCAGTACAAGTACTCGCAAATGCAAAAATGGGGGAAAGGAAGGTTAAAAACAATATATTTAATATCTAAATAGCTACATATTAGTCCTTCACTCCCGAGTGCCTAGTGCGCACACGCTGGTCTTCCTTATGAGCTAAGGCAAGTGTCGACTACAAAACAATCGGAGACGTAGACCATGAGCGGATCGGGGTGGAACCGCGGACGTGCAGACGACGCCCATCCACCATCAATTCCCCACGCAGCGCCCGGAAGACTGGGACATGAAGGGGAATAAGAAAGTCGGCGCATAGTCACGTCCAGCTATACGATACGGCGAGCCAACGTTCCATGGGGTCATGTCGAGCGGGATATGTATGTACTCCCGCAACCATGGGACTCGAGATCAAGCAGGATCGCGAGTGCTCATGAGCGTCATCGAGTAGCGCACGCCTACGTCCGCTCCTGCATATACGCTTGGCATTCCAAGACACGTGGTACATGAGGATGAGGACCGCGCGCATGTGAAGGGAAATGAAGGGAGAACAAGCGGAGTGGCTCCACGCCCAGGAGGAGGATGGTCGAGACAGCGCGCTGGTCGAGTGGGTCCAGTTTGGAGAAGAAGCGAACTCAGCGAGCATGCTGCGTGAGCTCGCTGAGAGCCTTCGATAGGGTACGCGGATGAATGGGGGGCGCGGGTCAGGGAAGATGTAGTTTCAATTGGGAAGTGTTTATTAGGCGACAAGAGCGGCGGAAGATGCGCACCGCTCAGCAGAAGACGAAGCGTCTTCACGCCCGAGCCCGCGCCACGTTTGCACTCCCCTTCGTCCTTCTGCATGATCACTCGACGCCGCACTCGCTGACAAACAACGGTGGATCCGGGTAGTCGAGACACCCTTCGCGGTATGTACACGCTGCGCCGCGGTCGCGACATCGGGCCGGATGCAGGGCGTAGCGCCCCAATGGTCCCTACAATCCTGCCGAGCCCGACTTAGTATATGCATATGCCCGCCAAAGGAGCGTGGAACTCACCTGCTACGAGGATCGATCGCCTTCATCCATCCCCGCCGCCGCCATACGTTTGTCGGTATCCGTGCGCTGAATGCGGGGAGCACTCCAGGCACGGATGATCCCGAGCATCCGAGGGAGGGCGAGAAGACGGACTCAGAGGAAGGACCGACGTCTAGCCTTTAGGGCAGATATGACGCCAGGCGCCTGGTCGCGCGGAGGGGATTCTGGCCTGCTCCAAGGGAACACCCATGTCGGCTGCCAGCGATTGTACAACGTGCGCGTTTGGGTCTAGACTATAGCTAGGGATCTCCACCCACTCATGCTGCGAAGAAAGGACAAGCGACGGGATCATGGGTGAGCGTGCGCTGTCGAAGGGAGAAATTTGATGGTATGGCCGTAGAGGGGCATGGCTAGACAGCCGGAATCGGCTTGGTTATGCATGTCCGTCGCACTCGCGCTAGCTGAATCTCCGGTCGCCAAGGGCGCGATCTGAGCCGGTGCTTGTATCGCCGGCATCACAGTAGTATAGCACGATAGAACGATGGCAGCGGGTGGTGGGACGACGGGGCCGCGAATCGAAAGTGCCATGCATGTCGGCGAGTGACGGCACGGTGGGGGACCAATGTACGGAGTCGGACTGCCAATGCGGGGGGGGGATCCAGGCGGCGCTTGAGGAACAGTCGTCGCATTCCCGCCCCGGTATGCGGTTCGAGCTCGTCCCCCGCTCCTCCCGCATGCGACCGGTGCGGCGCTAGCTCGTCCTTTCCTGACCCTATCCCTCTGAGAACGTTCCAAGCACGACTCAGTACACACGCTGTGGGACGTGCATCGCGGCCCATCGTCGCGGATCGCCCACTGTCGCGCCGCGCAAGAATGCCGATCAGGTCATGCATCTCCGTCAGGCGCTAAGCTAGGAGCCGAGGATCCTTGGGTGAGCACGAGCGTGCCAACGAGTCGACGCGGCGAGCCATATGCGCTTGCGTCCATCCAAGCCATCTCCAGTGTATGAAGAACTGGGTGACTGTCTGCGAACGGATGGAGGGAGGTGCGGCTGGGGAAGGTGAAGTGGAAACGCGGCGCGGTAAGTCGGGTGGTGGCCTCAGAAGGTGTTCTGCGAGCGCCTGCATGCTAGGCTTGAGTCCGTGCCTTTCCGTCGCCTGCACTTGCACCTACATCCACTGCGACCGTGCTGCCCGTGCACCCCTGCGGTCGTTTCCATCTCTGGATTTTCATCCCGAGTCCCGAACCGCGGTGTCAAAAAGTAGAGAGCTTTAAACATTCCTGAGAGCGACATTGAGAGCGTGAAGGAAGGGAATGACTAGGGGAGCGCACCTGTATGGGCGTAGACGCCGTGTCGGACGCCAGCGATTCCCGTCGTAGCTACTGCTCCGAGCTCGCCATTGCCACCCGCATCTCCCTGCGGATCCCGGAGACGCAGAGCCCCAACAGTGCTAAGCAGCTGCTGCGCTCTAGACCCAGGGCAGCCAGCCGATGCGTGAATTCAGCCAAAGGTGTAAAGGGGCGCAGGGCACAGTGATAGATCTAGGGCGAAGGTTAGCGATTGGTTTGAATGACGGGAGACATTTTAAAAACTCACGAGGATGATATGCGTATAGTATACGTGGACTTCTCCGAGTAGATAGTAGAGACACAGTGGTGGGGCGAGCCAGACCAAGTAGTGAACTTTTCAGCGCCGAGTGTCAATATGCGTATCGGCACTATCGACAGCATCCCATATCACCAGATTCCTTTCAGCGCAGAATACAGGCCCCTCCACAGACCACGCTGGTAGCCCAGCGGAGAATTCGAAAGACGTTTGGCTGCGAGTTGGAGAAAACTTGCGAGCTGTAGGGCTGGCTCCGCTACTTAATGGACGATCTATTCCGCGTGGTTCTGCGCATCCGCAGGATGAATGTGCCAACTGTGGAGTCCTAGACGATACAAGGCGATGACGAGACGGTAATTTTCATTTCGCCCTGGACTGCCGGAAAATGGGCATCGACCGAGGATCCTTGGACAGAAAGATTTCGGCCTTCTCGAAGGAAATTGTGAGAATGAACGAGAAACGCATGCAAATAACCCACAGTGACCTTGATATTTTGTTGCTGAAATCGATTCCTGGCAGGAGGAGATTGTGAGGAGGTTGAGTGACAGTGAGGGTCGGCAATCATTGTGATTGCGTCACGTGGAGTGACAAACGCGTTCAATAAGAACGACGCGTCGCGCTCAAAGCTGGGATAGAATCAACTTGATGGTACAAATTGGCTCCTAACACTTGTATTTCTACCAGTCAATTTTTCTCTTCAATTCTCATATTTTTCCAAAGAAGCCTCCCTCTGGGACTTGAGCAGTTTGGTTTAGAATTTGTTTCCCGCTACTCATACGACGCTCAGATAAATATAGCATATCGGACAAACCCACTCAGGTTGACACCATGCGGAACTCATTTTTCGACCAGACTCAAATTCAACATCCTAGCAGCGTTTATTATTCGCTAAAGTCGAGCGGAGGCATGCCCCGTTCACACAGTCCATCGAGGAGACAACAATGCGCAACAGGGTTTGCTGTAGAACACGACCTTCACTCAGCTCACACAGAATGCTCTTAGCAGGTCGTCACAAGTGATTATGATGTTTGTATTAATGAGGCTCGAGATTTATACCAACTATGTTAATTTGTCAGGATGCAACGCGGCGCGAAGACATTCCAATGTGGCAATCATAGCTGGTACCGTATCTGGTACTGTTTTCGTTGGAATGGTTGGCTTTGCGCTTTGTTTTCGCCGGCGGAGGAAGGGGACCAGTCCGATCGGGCGTACAGCGAACTTCCCTCTGGATCCTTTCAGCTTAAATAATTACATAACTATTCAGCACCGGGGTCGCGGTCAAAAAATTAAGTATTTCCCCCGTCGGCGTTCAAGGAATGCACGCTTCGCTTCCGAAGGTAGGTAGGTAGGTAGGTAGGTAGGTAGGTAGGTAATATTACACGGCACGGTCCGAATAACGAACGCCGGTTTCCAGGAGTTCTCCCAGTGTACAAAGCAAGCTAATAATACACCTTCGCCCCTGGGCCCTCAAGACACCCTCCAAGCCGAGCTCACAGATACCACAAGCAACTTCCCAGTCGCCCATGCCCCGCGGTAGAACCCAGTTGATGTCTGAAAGCGATGAGTTTGGCCACCATCTCACCGGTATAATTCCTCATCACTCAACAATTCTTTACACTGTGTTTGGACGGTAGACGGGAACAGAGTAGAAGACCTCCAAGATATCATACACATATTTTGCCACAAGTACAATGGTCCCACGCTGGTAGATGATAGCCTTCAGGAACGAAGTGCTGTCTAGTTCAACCATTTTCTGTCGCAGTGATGGAACAGTCCGCAGGAGTTTTTCCAGAAATATAGCTCGCAGATTTTGCACCGCAGAAGACGCAGTGCAATCCAACAAGGCATGTTCTGGGGTTTCAACGGCGTTCAAGCAGAAGCGACAGAGGCGCGCATGCCGGGGCACTTGTGGATTTGCGTGATCAACGTAGCACAATTTCTCAACCGCAAGCAGGTGTGTAGACAGCATTATGGAAGTTAAAGCTTCACGATGTGCTTGAGTCTTCACCATCGATAGGTAGTGCCTTAGATAGAGGGTTATGGCCACGGGAGGTTTGTCTTTCTGTGATTCACGGCGTCCATGCAGCAGGTAAAGTTTGTCGGAGGAGTCAACTTCGCGCTGTAACCATTCCAAGGCCAGATTCTCCACGGATTTCGCGTATGTCCTGCTACTTTCAGGAGTCGCATTCTGGATTTCTGGTGGTGGGCATTGGAATGACAGTCTGGATGCTGCTGTACATAAATCTCCGAACCAAGACTTCTTACCACGACCGGCCAGTTCAATTGAACTGTTGAGGCATGCTCGCGCAAGATTGGGTATTAAAAGGCCCAGGAGATATTGAAGGTACCCCAGCAAAACCAGAAAGCGCCTGACTCGTAGAGGCATGATTCCAGTTTCGGTGAATAACGGTGCGAGCATGGCATGGGAGTGAACATTCAGGATTTGTCGGAGGAAGGTGACTTGAATTTCACACAGTTCTTTGACATGGACATCTTCGCTATCCGGGGAGACCTCGCATCCGTGGATGAGATGACAGTCGACGCGAGCCATGTAAAGTTGTTTATATTCCTTTGGAGTCAGCCGACCAGTTGAATCCTCTAGGCCCATAATTCGATGCGCACAATACCGAGCTGTGCTTGCTTTTTCTTTGTAATAACAACTGTAGCGCGCAGTTGCGGCAAAGCCCACTAACGGGGGCTCCATTTAAAGCTCATATTATTGCCTATAAGAGGTCTTTGTTATTTTATCTGCTTATTGAACACAACATCAGCAAAAAAGCCAGTAGGGTACTTACAGTAAATCACGTGCCTGACGCAACCTCTGGCCAATGGGATGTAACCGTACCATCTATACACCTGAATATGACGTCCGGGGACACAGTGGTGAAGCCCGCAGACTTCAACACCCCCATCACCGCTCAAACTGACTGAAAAGAACCATCTAAAAATTCAAACCCGCACACCGTCTGTTCCACCACTAATCTGGGCTGATTGCTACCTATTGGCAGCCGGGGACCGAATTCAAGGAACGGCAATTAGTGAGTCAAAAGCGACGGAGAGAGAGACATGCAAAGAAGAACCTTAATAAGGTGAGTATATCTGTTAGTATAATTGATTATTTAACATTTGTTCCAGCCCAGCAGTTCTAAAACAAATGAACCCCGGTGCCAAGACAGATATTCGGAAAGCTACAGAAGTCAGATCCTCAGATAAGTCCACTGACAAGGCAATTATGTAGCTATACGTCAAATTCTGTTGGACTACCATTAGACCTGTTCAATAATACAATGCTACGACTCATGATGCTCAGAACACATGAAAGAGAAGAGCAATCACTGCAAAAAAACTGATGGCCGTGCCAGCCACAAAGCCATAAGGAACAGGCAATACATTATTTCGGTGACAAAGGCCGGATGAAAGAGGCTTGTGCGCTGACAACAAAACCTTCTCATCAGCGAATTCCCTGAAAGATTGCAAATGATTACCGGCATTGTGAGCTAGTTGCGAGGTGAATAAAACATCCTTGCAAATGGTTAAAAGAAGGCTAGGTAAAATCTTCAAATGACTCTACTCAGACTATTGTTCACCCTGGTGAAATGAACCTAGGTGGTAGGCCCTCTATTGCCACCCTTGATTGCAGAAGGAAACTTGTGAGGACAATGAAATATGTTAGATCTGATTGCTTGTAAGTGGCCAACTATATTTGCGAGCAGATTGGATGTGAGTTGTAGGAGACTTGCAATTGTGTGGCAGCAAGGACATAATTGTGCTACTTCTGCCAGGGATTGTGAGCACATTGGAGATCATAGACTTCACATATCTCACAAGAACTAATTCCAGCGTGCTCAGAATCAGCGAGGAATAGCGGGACGGCGATTCCCGGCATCGAGCCGAGAGCCCCAAAGAAGGCATGTCTCGGGAACGATAAGGCGATACATGACTTTTTAAGTAATAATAATAGGAAGCAAAAATTAAAAGGATGCGGTTGGGCAGGTATAGAAAAAGCAGCGAGGAGGCGGAGCACGAGAAGAGCCGGAGCTGAACTCTCCTGAGTGCGCTCCTCAGCTTTTATACCAGGCATCCAGAAAGGAGAGGTCTTAGACAGACAATCTGCTGGCCAGGAGTGACGCAGGGAGGCTGCCATCTCGTGTTTTGCGAACGGCACCTGGCGCCGACGTCAGGAGGAGCAAGGAGGAAGGGGGGAAATGGGATAACATTCATATCAAGCTCTAAACCCGACGAACAAAACAATAGATTTTAAAAAAATGACGGCCGCCAAGAATACTACGATCATGCCCTTGAGCGTCGCCAGCCAAACGTCAGCTGCCGATGATTGGATGTGCACGATGGAATGAACCCATGTCTCCCAAGCCGCCAATCTCGTGCTGCAGGATCGTGTGAGAGAAACTATGGAGGTGGAAAGAAGTACATACTCCTTATTGCTTGCTTTCAGGCGACGCTGCGAAGCAAGGAGGAAATGGAAGGGACACATTGTTGGTGGGGAGCATTGATGGTGCACAGGAAGATAGAGGGAACTTGATTCGGAGAAGGAGGGGGTTTGAAGCAGAGAGGACATGACACAGGGACGCTTGAAGAAGGTTTTGAGTATATGAATTGTGTCAGGGGAACCCCCGTTTCCAACCCCCGATCCTCCGATCCGACCCCCGGATCCTCCGATCCGACCTCCGGTCAGACCTCCGCTATCCTCCGACGTTCCCCCCGCCGAGCCAAACCCCATCTGGACGGATCCCCGCACTCCGCATGGCACTCCGCATGTGATCGTGCCCGGGATCACTGCCATTCACTACGCCATCAACAAACCATGCGCAACCCGTAGTTAGCCCTAGCTGGTATATAGGCACGCACCTGGCCGGGGAATCCTTAGACTTTCTCCTCTTCGGATCCCCCCTGCCAGGTGCGCTTCTTCCTGTAGTAGTGTACTTCAATTGACTTCGGATCCCCCCTGCCAGGACTCTTGAGATATTTCGGGCCGCCAGGGTTGCCCTTACAGCAGGAGAAAGTCTCTAAGGGATTAACCGGTCAAGATTGCGAAGTTCGGCTTGGATAGCGACGATTCGGAAGACGATCTTCCGCAACCTCCGGATCCTCCGCAACCTCCGAATTCGAATCTTGCCCCCTCCTCCCCGTCCTCCGAAGCTGACATGGCCGATCCTACTTCCGCGACTTCCGCCGACATGGACCGCCTGTCCCGCATCGAAGAGACCGTCGCGCGCCTCGCAGCGCTAATTGAAAACACCGCACAATCTTCCTTTCCTGCCCCGGCCCCTTCCGATCCGGATCCGGTCGGAGGTCCAGGTCTTTTCGCAAACCTCAGCCCAGCCTCAAAATCGGTCCTCCGACCGAATCCTCCGTTTGTCTTCGACGGCGATCGCACGCAAGGTCGGGCCTTCCTACACGCTGTCAAGACTTCCCGGAGGCCTTCCTCGAGAACGGGGAAACCTCCGAGGAGAAGGCCGTGAGATTCGCTATGTCCTTTATGGCGAAGGACTCGGCGCAGCGCTGGGCAGAGCGCATGGCCGGGAAACATCCGTTCCCACTCTCCACCTGGGATGCATTTGTCTGGGAATTCCGTCTCCGCTTCATCGAGGAGAACGAGCAGGACCATGCTCTCGCCAAGCTCGAGTCCCGGGGGTACTACATGGGTGCCCGGGACGTCTTCCGCTACACCGACGACTTCGAGGACCTCGTCGAGCTCGCCGGTTTCGAGGACCAGCTGGTGAAGGTCACCAAATACCGGACCGGCCTCACCCCCGCCATCAACCACGCGATCACCACGTTGAGCGATCCTCCGAGCCTCACGGATTATCCGGGCTGGCGCTCCCGTGCCTACCGCCAATACGAGGCACTGATCCGTGCACGAGCCGCCGGAGGATCATCGCAACCTCCGACTGGGGTTGTTCCCCGCCCCCGCCCGACCACGGTCGCCCCCGTCTCGGCAGTCGCTCAACCTCCGAGGTCGGCGGCTCCTCCGCTCCCACCTCTGGTCCCGATGGAGGTTGATCGGACCCGTGCCCGCGTGGTCCCACGCCGCACCTGCTTCCGCTGTGGCGATCCGGGACACCTCGCCCGAGACTGCACCACCCCGGTGGACATCCGCTCGGTGGACGTCCTCGATGAGGTGATCCGGCAGCTCAGCGGAGAATTGTTGGAAGAGCTTGCCGCCCGACTCGTGACCCCCGAGCCGGCGATGGCAAACCCCGAAGTGGAAGTGCCGGAGGATTTTCTCCCCCGCGACGAGTGAGCGGTGCGCCCTCGTTCGCGTCCTCCAATCATTTTGCCTGTTTGTATCACGAGTCCGATAATAAAGTTGATTCAACAGTTGAAACGAGAGACGCACCCCCTGCTTCGAAAGGATTTCCGGAACCTCCGGAACTTCCGAAACCTCCGACGATCCCCCGAGTCCGCCGACCCGGCTGGGAACGTAGACTTCCGAAACGCTACATGGTGGCGGCCACTCCTGGCTCTAACTCCCTCCATCTTCCGGTGGAGATTGAGTCGGTCGATAACGCTGTCAAACTCTCGCTCAAGGGTTTGGTCGACTGCGGCGCCACCTCAGAGTTTATCGACAAGGAGTATGCCATCTCCACCCAAATTCCGCTTCGTAGACTCTCGCAACCCATTCCCGTTTTCAATGTGGACGGGTCTCCGAACGAAGCCTGGAGCGATCTCGGAAGTTGCGGATGTAGTCCTCCGGTACAAGGGGCATTCCGAACGGGTCCAGTTCGCAGTCACGCGCCTCGGTAAGCAGAAGCTCATCCTCGGGTATTCGTGGCTTCGGAAACATAACCCGGAGATTGACTGGGAGACGCGGGATGTCAAAATGACCCGCTGCCCCGCCTCCTGCGCTACCTGCCGCGACAAAGTCCGAAAGGAACGCCGTGAGGCCAAGGTCGTAGCTCAGATCCTCCGCTCCGTCCACGCCGGCCCCTTCCCATCCATCTGCGTCGTCGACGCGGATGACCGAGAAGGTGAAGACGACGACGACGACGATCCGGATCTTCCGGAGTTAACCCCCGACTCGGAGGATAACTCGGACGATGAGGACGACCCGATCGAAGATGGCGACCGCATCTTCTATACGCGGTTCGGACCTTCGGAGGATATCCGGGCGACCTCCACCGTTTCCCAGAGGCTTGCGGAGGCTCACGCTAAAAACTCCGGACCTCCTCCGACGGAAGTTCCCGACTGGATTCGGGAGTTTGAGGATGTCTTCAATCGGGAATCCTTTGACTCTCTTCCGGAGCGTCGGACGTGGGACCATGCCATCGAACTCGTTCCCGATTCGAAGCCGGCAAACTGCAAGGTCTACCCGATCTCCCCCCTCGAACAGAAGGAGCTCGATGCCTTCATAGAGGAAGGGTTAGCCACCGGCCGAATCCGTTCGTCCAAGTCGCCCATGGCCTCGCCGGTCTTCTTTGTGAAGAAGAAGGACGGCGCTCTCCGGTTCGTCCAGGACTACCGGGCGTTGAATGCCATGACCGTGAAAAACCGGTACCCGCTCCCTTTGATCAATGACCTCATTAACCGGTTGAAAGGAGCTCGGTACTTCACGAAACTTGACGTCCGGTGGGGGTTTAACAACGTCCGGATCCGCGAGGGTGATGAATGGAAGGCGGCCTTTCGGACTAACCGGGGATTGTTCGAACCCCTGGTGATGTACTTTGGCCTGACCAACTCCCCAGCGACCTTCCAGACCATGATGAACGACATCTTCCGAGACCTCATCTTGTCCGGAGATGTCATGGTCTACCTCGACGACATCCTCGTCGCCCACTCGGACCTCGCGCGCCACCGGAAGATCGTCTCGGAGGTTCTTCGGAGGTTGCGTGCGCACAAACTCTACCTCCGACCGGAAAAGTGCGAGTTCGAGAAGGCCTCGATCGAGTATCTCGGCGTGATCATCTCCCACAACCACGTCGAGATGGACCCCGTCAAGGTTGCGGGAGTTGCCGCCTGGCCGACCCCAGCGAACAAGAAGGACGTGCAGCAGTTCCTCGGCTTCACGAACTTCTACCGGAGGTTTGTTCGGGGGTTCTCGGATATTGCCCGGCCCCTCTTCGATCTCACAAAAAAGGGCATGCGGTGGTCCTGGGGAAGCTCGGAGGATGCGGCCTTCCGAGCTCTCAAGGACGCCGTAACCTCCGACCCGGTTCTTATCCTTCCGGACCCGTCCAAGCCGTACCGGCTTGAAGCAGACAGCTCCGACTTTGCCACCGGGGCTGTCCTGTCTCAGCCCGATGCCGACAGTAAGTGGCATCCGGTCGCGTTCTTCTCCAAGAGCTTGAACGAGGTCCAACGTAACTACGAAATCCACGACAAGGAGATGCTCGCGATCATCCGAGCCCTAGAGGAGTGGCGACACTTCCTCGAAGGCACGGAGCATCCGGTAGAGATCTGGACCGACCACAAGAACTTGGAGTACTTCCGTGAAGCGCGAACCCTCAACCGCCGGCAGGCTCGGTGGTCCCTCTACCTGTCCCGGTTCGACTTCGCCCTTCACCACAAACCCGGAAGTTCCATGGGTCGCCCGGACGCCCTCTCCCGTCGTCCGGATCACGGAGGTTCGGAGGATAATCGCGACGTTACCCTTCTCCGTCCCGAACTCTTCCATGTCCGTGCAATGGAAGGTCTCATCGTCGCCGGCCCGGAGGTTCCGATCCTCCGAGACATCCGGAACGCGCTCTCTGGAGAGGCCGACCTCGAAGACCCCGTTGCCCGCGCCGCACGGGAGGTCCTCAAGGTCCGCGGCACCCGGTCCACCCGATCCTCCGAGTGGCATGTCGAGGGCGGGCTGCTCTACTTCCGAGGGAAGATAGTGGTCCCCCGAGATACTGACCTCCGGCGTCGGATAATGGAGCAGCACCATGATACGCGGATTGCCGGGCACGCTGGCCGTTTCAAGACGTTGGAGCTTGTCTCCCGGAACTACTGGTGGCCCCAGATGTCCCGACACGTCGGCCGTTACGTCGCCACCTGTGACCTGTGTTGTTGTACCAAGGCCCTCCGGAAACTTCCGATCGGAGAACTTCATCCGACGGAGGTTCCCCCCGAGCGCTGGCATACGGTCTCCGTCGACTTCATCGTCGAACTTCCGGAGGCCCACGGGTATAATGCGATCCTGGTCGCGGCGGATGTTCTCGGTAAGCGGGCGCACTTCATGGAATGCCACACGCAGATCGATGCCGTGGGCTCCGCGCGCCTTTACTACCGGAACGTCTGGAGGCACCACAGAACTCCCGTCCGCTACATCTCCGACCGAGGTCCGCAGTTCGTCGCGGAGTTCACTCGGGAGTTGTTCCGTCTCATCGGGATTCAACCGGCGACCTCCACCGCTTACCACCCGCAGACCGACGGGCAGACCGAGCGCATTAACCAGGAACTCGACCAATTCATCCGGCTTTTCACAAACTACAAGCAGGACGATTGGGACGAGCTCCTACCAGCCGCAGAATTTGCGTACAACAACCACATCCACTCGTCGACACAGCAGATTCCGTTCATGACGGACACCGGTCGGCTCCCTCGGATGGGGTTCGAGCCGAACGGTCCACGCTCGCGACTGGAGGACGTGAACGACTTCCGAGATCGGATTGCCTCGGGGGTTTCGGAGGCCCAAGCCGCACTTGTCAAGGCCAAGGACGAGTACAAGCGGTACTACGACCGCCGACGAACCCCCGCACCGGAGATTAAGGTCGGAGATCGCGTGTGGCTTGACGCGTCAGATATCCATACCACACGCCCATCCCCGGGGCTTTCACATCGCCGGCTCGGACCCTTCCGTGTCTCGGAGGTTATCGGACGTGGCGCGTTCAAACTGGACCTTCCCCCACGCCTCTCCCGATTACATCCGGTGTTTCCTGTGGTGAAATTGGAGTTGGCGGAGGTTGACCCCTTCGGAGGTCGTCCGGGGTACGAGGAACCCCCGCCTGTACTTGCTGACGGAGCGGACAGCGAGTGGGAAGTGGAGGAAGTCCTGGACGCGAAAATGCGCTACCGAAGCCTCTGGTACTTTGTCCGGTTCAAAGGATATGACAACTCGCATGATCAATGGGTAAAACATTCGGACGTCTTCGCCCCTGATGCTATCGCGGAATTCTACCGCAAATACCCTGGGAAGCCTCGAGCCATCGCCGCTGCCACTTTCGACGCCCTTCCCTTCCAGGACCCCGCCACATCCTCCGCCCACATCCGAGCTATGCGTCGAGGCGCCGCATTCCAAGGGGGGGGTGATGTCAGGGGAACCCCCGTTTCCAACCCCCGATCCTCCGATCCGACCCCCGGATCCTCCGATCCGACCTCCGGTCAGACCTCCGCTATCCTCCGACGTTCCCCCCGCCGAGCCAAACCCCATCTGGACGGATCCCCGCACTCCGCATGGCACTCCGCATGTGATCGTGCCCGGGATCACTGCCGTTCACTACGCCATCAACAAACCATGCGCAACCCGTAGTTAGCCCTAGCTGGTATATAGGCACGCACCTGGCCGGGGAATCCTTAGACTTTCTCCTCTTCGGATCCCCCCTGCCAGGTGCGCTTCTTCCTGTAGTAGTGTACTTCAATTGACTTCGGATCCCCCCTGCCAGGACTCTTGAGATATTTCGGGCCGCCAGGGTTGCCCTTACAAATTGCGAGACTTGACATGTCTTGGGGAGTAGGGTCTTGAGGGGTTTGGAAAGGACTTGAAGGTTCTTGATGGTTATCCGAAAGATGGTACCAGCGACGCCGAACGGATGAGGAGGGCGAGCGTACGAGGGGAGTGAAGAAGAGGGAAGAAAGAAAGATGCGCCGTTGTGACATTGTTAGATCAATGTGTGATGGTGATGTTCACGGGCGCTGTTTTTGGGCGCTGTTAGTTACCATACTATACAGCCCAATGGGTATGAATTTACACAATGGTTCAGAATTTCGCATTTTTCTCTTCCCTCTTTTACTCTTTGCCCCCGGGTTTTTCCGGCATTGTTATATGTACTAGTAGTCGACAACCATACAAAATATCTAAGGGATAAGTAGGGATAAGTAGGGATAAGTGCAGAGAAAGGTATCGAAAAAGTATTACCGAAATGGAGTTAATCGGACGTAAGGTCCGAGCAAAGCGCGAGTCGGCGTATGGATGTGGGATGCAAAGCCCTAATGGGGTTTAAACATCCCCATTAAAAAGAATTGAATCATTACACCAAAATTTTTTTGATAGGGCGGTACAGGACCCACTACCTAAAGTTAGTGGGCATGAGCTTGAAACATATTCCGAGTATCTGTACGGATGTGGACACCCACGTACTTCTCGTATTCCATGATGGATAAAACTCGGTTGCCCAGATGGAATTGAGGGAGCGGGGTTGGTACGGGTCCAAATATTAAAACCACCGTCTTGATCATATTTATGACGATGAAGTTCTTGGAGCACCATACATACAATGCATTTAACTTGCGCTGCAAGCCATCGGCCGAGAACGAGATGAGAAGCACGTCATCCGCTTGGGCCATGATGGCAATTCTAACTCGCACACTTCTACAACTGGCTATGTGGCTTCATTTGATGTATAAGAGTTGTCTATCTGATAGAATGGGGTCGTCCGGGTCAGGAACCATGATCAAGTCGGCCATGAACAGATTCCAGAGTACAGGAGAAGCTGGGTCGCCTGTGAGCAGGCCAATAAAAGCCTTGAAATCGGCGGAGTTGGAGTCTCCATGTCGGACATAGTATTCCATGCGTCGGTATAGCATTCGCAGCCAGTTAAAAATCGCTCCACCCATGCCCATGTTGATCAACTTCAACCATAATGTGGGATGGTCGGTTGAAGGGAAAGCGTTGTTGCATCCACAGCGGCAACATAGACGCGAAACCCATGAGCGCGTGCCCATTCTTTCACACAGCGTAGGATGAAGGGATTATTGTTGGTCCGATATCCCTCTCTGAAGCCGTTTTGATAGTCTGGGATGAGTCCGCGCGCATTTGCCCAGTCGGTGATCCGCTTGTGGATTAGGAGTGTCAATGCCTTGAGAATGCAGCTTTCGAGCGCGATGATTCTATAGCTGTCCGGCATTGACGCGAGCTTCCCTTTCTTGAGCAACCCAATTATGATGGTTCTAAACCATACTGAAGGACCATCGCTTTTTGACGCATTCGAGCGAGTGCTTCCGGATGTGATCCTTGAGCCATGCTGCATCGTCTTCTGTCCATTCAGAGGAGAAGAATCCCTCGGGGGATGAATCTTCCGTTGAAGCAGGAATCAAGTCGGCAAGTAAATTGTTCATCTTATGTTGCACATGATCAAAGGAATCAGGCACCGTTTTTGGTGGATTCAGCCGTGCTTCAAACACTTCTTTGAGCGCATGTGCAGAGACCGAAACGGGTACCGGTGCCGGATCAGAAAGTCGTTTCCAGAGTGCTCCAAGGTGATGTTGGGAACGAGTACCATCTTGGAAGAGAGAAGAGATCCCTCCACCTTCTCGGGTCTCACGACATCCGAACTGGCCATATTACTACTTGGGTTCTATCCGAGGGTGCAGGTTCACCACGGTTGTCACTTGAAGTTGGGTTCCGTGACTTGATTATGTACGACTTTTTCAAATGAACTCGATTCTGTGGGCGAAAATATTTTCCCGGTGCCTTAACACCGCGGTCGGGATCTTCAATGTCGTCGACCTCTAAATCGGAAATCCTTGCCATCCAGCTGGCGGCTTGGAATTGCTATCGAAAATGTGGCCGAACAAGTGCCAAGTGAATCGAGCATGATTGGCGCAGATTTGGCTTGCCAAGCATTCTTTACCTTGGTTTGCTTTTTGTATGCGGGGAATTCCTTTCGCCGAGCAGCGTGGCTCGATGCAAAAATGCGTCTTCTCGAAGGTGTTCAGAACTAGTTAAATAGGCCGTAACCGCGACACAAAACTCACCTTCACCCGTGCTATTATCGAGTGGTCAGGAGACCTATCTAATTCGTGATTGGATCAACGTCAATTTATCAGAACCGCTGCAACACACAAAAACAGACTCCCTCTTTCCCCTACCACCATGTCTTCCAAACTCGTCTGGCTTATCACAGGAACTTCGTGCGTCAACCACGACCCGGCAGCTCTTACCTTACGGACTGTAGTGCTGGCCTCGGCCGCGATCTTGCACTGGCAGCCCTCAGACGCGGCGACCACGTTATCGCGACGGCTCGCTCTGTGACCAAACTCACTGATCTCAATGATAAAGGCGCGGATGTATTGGAACTCGATGTCACGGCACCGTTGGATCAACTGCACGCGGTCGCAAAAAAAGCCGCCGCCATCCACGGGAGAATCGATGTCGTTGTCAACAACGCGGGTTGGGATTGCGTTTGATACTAATAGTAAGGCTTCGTTTTTTGACGCTCCACCTAGGATACATTCTAGTTGGCGCCGTCGAAGAAAGCACGTACGTATCACTACGATTTCCTCAATCATGGCATTTGAATCGCCTTTCATACAGGCCGGAAGAAACGCTCCAGCAATTCAAGTAAGTCGACGCTGACTTCAACGGTGCGCAAAAAAATCTAATCAATCCCATTTCAGCACCAACGTCTTCGGCGCACTCAATGTTACCCGAGCGATACTTCCCTATATGCGCGCGAAGAAAAGCGGCACGGTCGTCTTCATGGGCTCCGTCGGTGGCTGGCAGTGCGTCTAATCTTCCTTCAAAATCCCGACTTTATCAACTCCATCATTGAATGTGGCACATCCAGCGGCCTGGTCAACGCGGGCCTCTACTGTGCGACAAAGTATACCCTCCGCGGCATATCTGAGTCGCTCCACCTCGAAATCGCGCCGCTTGGCCTACGCAGCACCTGCATTGACTTTGGCTACTTCCGCACGACATTCCTCGACCCCGCCCACCGCGCGCCGTACATCCCGCGCATCGAAGACTACAACGAGATAACCAAGAAATCGAACGACGCGCTGCTCGGTGTGTTGCAACAGCCGCGTGTTTTATATCTGTCCTTATTTGATTCGCCCGCCCCAGCGTATGATGGCAAGCAGCCGGGCGACCCGGCAAAGGGCGTGGAGGTTGTTATCGACATCGTGAGGGGCGAGGGGTTGGCGGCTGGGAAAGCATTCCCAACGTCCGTCGCGCTTGGGAGCGACTGTTATAAGGTGATCAAGGCAGAGGCTGAAGCCGTTTTGGCGCGGCTGGAGGAATGGCGTCCATTGTCGGAGAGCACCGATTTTTGAGATTGGGAACGCATAATCGCGTACTATCAATGTGTTGTTGAAGAAGCTCCCCCCGAAATTTACAGTTGTTGCGTATCGCTGATTATATAGAAGAAACCTGTTGGTATCAAGATGCTCCAGGCTTTGAACCGAGGGAAAGGACACGTGGTATGGTGATAGGCCTGATAGAGACATCGGAAGAGATGCTGCACAGTGCACGGATGTACTGAATTCAGAGCCGAGGGGTACGGGGACGGTGGTGCGATATGTGAATGGAAATGGACAGATGTGCCCGCGTGAACGTTCAACAAGTCCGAGAACGCCGGATCCGAGGGTAACGGAGTCCTTTTCAACAGCCATGCTAAAAGAAAATACACTCGGTTCAAGTTCTCTTGTTTTCAACAAACGAGGTACGAATTTCTCAGTTGAAGCGTCTGTCTACGAGAGACTACCTTGTTTGTAGATTTTGCAACCTTGTGTTCCCACAGTTCGCTGACGTCTAGCGAAAATCTATAGGCTTGCTGGTACCACACGAGCAATGAATTGAGTTTGAATGATTTGGTGGCATCTGGTATGGGCTCAATTGTACAGACACGATTTGAAAACTTGAAACGGAGCTCAGAGTTGGCGGTATTTTTGCTTGCCCGGTATAAACGGGTTCTATTCTCGAACTCCACAACAATCGGAGTTGGAGGAGGACTGATTTGGATCGACAGAGCACGGCTGAATCTTTACTTCTACTCATTGCGAGCTACACAAAGTGGCTAACCTTGTGTGCTCGCACTTCAGTTACAACGTTGACAGCAGATACTTCGCTGAGGCCGAAGTTCCAAAACCGACTGTCAAGCCAGGGTTCGACATCCAACGCCGATAGTCCTCCGAGAACTTCGGAGTCAGGGGTGATTCCTTCCGAGTCGGCATTGCTTCTCTCCCGGGTGGCCTTGCGTGTCTTCCGGCGCTAGAAGAATTACTACCAATGATTCAGAGGAAGAATACGCTTGAATGTGTGCGCCCCAATGCTGGGTTTCTGGGAGTGCCAGAACGTTTGTTGTTCAACTTTCAATGCAATTGAACGTTCAAGCGAAGTATTCAGATTAAGCACGAGCTTGGTCTTACTCTGGAGCGACAGCAGGCTCTGTTTTCAACCCGACGTACGTTCCTTACCCTGTTCTCAATTTAATTCCTGCTATTTGGGCCAGACCCGGACCGTGGTCAAGTATAAAAGACAGCGAGGAATAGAGGAAAAGGTGCAGCTACAGCCCAGTTTTCCAGCTCCTTCAACTCACAACTCACCCACTCAAATGAAGTTTCTCGCCTCCCTCACTTTGAGCGCTGCGCTCGCGACCACTGCGTTCGCACAGACCATCTCAATTCAAGCCCCTGTTGACGGCACGGCCGTCCAGGCGGGCTCCATCATTACCGTCGAGGTCATCCAGCACGTGGGTCGCGGTTATTTGTAGCTAGCCCATAGCGTTGATCTCACATGCTGTGTAGAGCTCCCCAACCGACTTGGTTCAAGTCGCGCTTGCCATCGGACTTGGAATTCCCAACTCGGCTCCCGCGATTGGCAACATCCTGTACAACGGGCCCTTCAACCCGCAACTCCAGAACACCGGCATACCAACCGGACCACCCATCGCGAGCCTACAGAACTTTACCGTTACTATCCCCGCGAGCACACCCGCTGGTCTCATGAGCCTCAATGTCGCGCACTTCGACCTGATCGGGGTGCGTTTTTTATTGCTGATCTCAAACTGACGGTTGATTTCTGTGCAGGCTTCGAAGATTCCAAACACAGAGACAGTCAACATCACGCTTAATGTAGTTTAGTTTGGGGCTTGCGACGCCAGGCAGAGGCTGAGGAAGCTGGGATTTAATGATGAACATATAAATACAATGCTATCTGCTTCAAGCACGCCCCTTTCCAAACTTGACTCTTTTGTATTCAGCGAACACTTAGCAAACATTTTTTCCCCATACCTTTCTGCGCCATCTCTTGAAAAGCAAGCCTCGGTTTTGCATTGTTTTCCGCCTCATCCGTCTCGTCCGAAAAAAAAAATGACGCCGTTTGAGCAACTCTTACGCGTTTCTCACGATGTAAAATTTGAACCTGGAGTAAAAGGCAGATTCCTGACGATCTGCCTACTCAGACTGGCCCAACCAGCTTTCAAATTTAATAGATCTAGGGGGGGAGTAATATCTCCATCGTAATTATGTACCAAGTAAACAACTTGAACACCAAACATTTCGCACATCCAGATTTTTCATTCATCAAATCTGAGACAGTACGGATCTCCAGATCGCGTCCCGACAACAATCATATCCTACCTGGAGTCCCAGCGCGTTATCTTCCCCATAAAATCGAAGTCGAGGGGTAATTCGGCGACTTCCCGTCCATTTCGGTGGATTTCAGTGTCGATTGCTGTGAGCTTCTTGAACTCCGGGAATCCCAGAACTTCTGATTCGGAAATGAGCTCCTCTCCAGTTAGTGCGTCGAACCCTCGGACTATAACATTGTCCGGCACAAGCCGGTAAGAGCCAATACCAGACGACGAGGTATTTGCCATCCGCGGAATATTCCAGCTTCACTTCATGCAATTCCACTCTGTCGACCACCGTATCGATTGTCTTCTGGAGCAGGACATCTCCGGTGCTGAAATCTATTACCGTGATATCGAGGCCAAGCTTCTGGCCGCGCGTGGTCCACTCAAATTCATCTTGTGTAATCTCCATTTTCCCCGGAGTGTTGGAACAGTGAAGTGTGCAAATCCTTGTGTCATCGGCTGAGAATGCGACGGCAAAACAGTCGAGATCGGGATGAAGGAATGGACCAAGTAGGAGAGTTCCTTCGGGGACAGTCCACACTTGAAGCGTATAATACCTGGTGATCATAGCCAGCCTCAAGCCATTGGTGAAAATTTGACAGATACGAGTCGGTCAGAGTGCTTCAATGGCTCGCAGCGCAGGTTCCCAGATGCAGTATCCCAGAGACAAACAGTCCCGTCGTGGGACCCGGATGCAAGCATCGTGTCATCTGGAGAAAAATCAAGTGCCACTACTGGAGCGGTGTGCTGCTGCATTGAAGAGAACAACTCAGTCCCCTCCATCTCCCACACAATGAACGAATTGTCTGCGGAGGCGGAAGCGAAGTTGGTTCGTTTATGGGCCAAACCAACAGACGTGAGGTATCTTGTGGGGCTCGGCCGAGATACAGCCTGCGGACGCATATTAGCTAGACTCCACACACAAATGTGCGAGTCCTGCGAGCCTGAAATAACCGTCTTGTCGTCAGGAGAAAATACCAGACACGTAACAGGATGGCGGTGAAGCGAGAATGGGGGCATAACTTCCTGGCCGGTTTCGCAATCCCAGATTCTGATGTTGTTTCGCCACGTTCCGGTTGCTAGTCGAGTCCCTGTGTGCGAGAACGCTACTGCAGAGACATATTCCCCAGGGCCATGGCGGCAAGTTAGAAGTAGTAAGCCCGTTTTTACATCCCACACTTTCATTGTTTCGTCGCCGGAAACCGACGATATCTTTGAATCGTCTGGAGCGAAGGCGACACCGAGAACAACATCGGTATGCCCACGGAATGTCTTTTGGTGGACACCGGTCCGAGACCACAGACTAAGAGCACTGTCGTTGGATCCCGAAGCCACCAATTCCTGATTATGGGAAAAGGCAACACTTGTGACCATATCATCGTGGCCTTCCAATAGGGGAGTGAGTTCAAGGCGGGTTTGCATGTTTCATATCTGCAGCATGCCATCCCTGAACCCGAAGACGACTGTGTCGTCATCGCCCGCCAGGGCAGCACAAATTAATCGTTTTTTCCCGCCTTGGCCTGCGTGGCGAACTGGGAGGCTGTCGAGAATCTTCCCAGTCTCGACGTCCCAGATCTCGACGATGGATTGAGCTTCTTCGAAGATTCGCGTTCCGTCGGAGGAAATGAGAGTAAACAATGTATAACGACCGAGTCCGCCCGGTGTAGAAAGAAGCTCTGTGCCCGTGGCGGTGTTCCAAACTTTCGAACTACCGCTTGCGCAGCAGGCGACCGTTACATCCCCGGATTTCGAAAGCTTTATGGACAGAATAGCAGTGGAGAACTTGGCCAGCGTCATCAGGCAGGGACTCCAGTCTAGCAGACAACCCGATGTAGCAGTGAATCCGGTATGATTATTCAGGGCAAAAATCGAGGTGTTTTGGGGACAAAATTTCAGGGCCGTATCGTAGACCAAAGAAGGGCGGATTTCGATAGTCATTGGAAACGCGTTCATGAATTGCCAACCATCATAGAGGAGCATGCTGAATGAGGAATCGAATGCGGATGACTGTGTTCAATAGACAGGTTGTGCAAAGCCGCACAGAACCGCATGCGGCTTTTGGACAGTGTGCAAAGCCGCGCAGGAAAAAATGAATTGGGTGTTCAAACAGCCTACATTTCAATAGAATGCATTGTATTCAAGTGTATGAAACCCTCTGATTCAGATCAGCTATCTGGAGTCCACTGAACCCGGCTAAAATGCAGCCCAAGTGCAACCATCAATCTCTCGTGTCATGTCAAAATACGGCATTCTTGTGCTTTTCTCAGGGTGAAATTGAACTATACCGTAGATGCAGAATTGTTGGGCACAGAAGACTAATTTGAGGAATTAATAATGGTATTTGACTCACACGGAACATAAATCCCGTGCGGCTTTGCACAATGGCCAAAAGCCGCGTGCGGCTCTGTGCGGCTTTGCACAACCTGTCTAATATAGTTCCATGGCAAGTTTGCTACAAGTGCCCGATTACCGAGTGCGGATTGAACTCTGTAGTCTGTGCATTTTCCGCTCTCTCGTATTTAAATTGATGATTTGGTTCCCTAGTTGCGGGGGCGTCAGCTATGCCGTTTCTTCCGGGGGCGGATTGGTTGTTCGCCTCGATTCAAGTACCATTGATGAATAACCATCGTCTGGACACAAAAGATTCTCCAACGGCGGAATGGAATCATGCTTTTCCACCGTGAGTTATTCGCAAATATTGCGCTCCTTTTCACTGAACCCCAGGAGTTTGACTCTACCCCTGTCAACCGTCATTGAATTCAGAATAAGAAAACGACAATTGATGAGGAATAAACTCCTGGCAATCACGGATATAACGCTTCGGGACATACTCAAAATGGTGAACGAACAGAACTGTAAGACGGTTACTGTAAGGGGAACCCCCGATCGGCACCGGATCGGTCCCCGATCCAGTGGTACTACCACCCCGACCTGGCCGCCGATCGGCTGCCAGCTCGTCAATACAATTACCGGCCGCTGGACTTCCGGATGGCATTCCGCTTGTGACCAAGCCCGGGACATTTGCCGATCACTCCGATCACATGATCCTAGTCAGTAGCTAATTATACTCACGGCCGGCATGGGAATCCTCTCACAAGCGGAATGCCATCCGGAAGTCCAGCGGCCGGTAATTGTATCGACGAGCTGGCAGCCGATCGGCGGCCAGGTCGGGGTGGTAGTACCACTGGATCGGGGACCGATCCGGTGCCGATCGGGGGTTCCCCTTACAGTAACCGTCTTACAGTTCTGTTCGTTCACCATTTTGAGTATGTCCCGAAGCGTTATATCCGTGATTGCCAGGAGTTTATTCCTCATCAATTGTCGTTTTCTTATTCTGAATTCAATGACGGTTGACAGGGGTAGAGTCAAACTCCTGGGGTTCAGTGAAAAGGAGCGCAATATTTGCGAATAACTCACGGTGGAAAAGCATGATTCCATTCCGCCGTTGGAGAATCTTTTGTGTCCAGACGATGGTTATTCATCAATGGTACTTGAATCGAGGCGAACAACCAATCCGCCCCCGGAAGAAACGGCATAGCTGACGCCCCCGCAACTAGGGAACCAAATCATCAATTTAAATACGAGAGAGCGGAAAATGCACAGACTACAGAGTTCAATCCGCACTCGGTAATCGGGCACTTGTAGCAAACTTGCCATGGAACTATATTAGACAGGTTGTGCAAAGCCGCACAGAGCCGCACGCGGCTTTTGGCCATTGTGCAAAGCCGCACGGGATTTATGTTCCGTGTGAGTCAAATACCATTATTAATTCCTCAAATTAGTCTTCTGTGCCCAACAATTCTGCATCTACGGTATAGTTCAATTTCACCCTGAGAAAAGCACAAGAATGCCGTATTTTGACATGACACGAGAGATTGATGGTTGCACTTGGGCTGCATTTTAGCCGGGTTCAGTGGACTCCAGATAGCTGATCTGAATCAGAGGGTTTCATACACTTGAATACAATGCATTCTATTGAAATGTAGGCTGTTTGAACACCCAATTCATTTTTTCCTGCGCGGCTTTGCACACTGTCCAAAAGCCGCATGCGGCTCTGTGCGGCTTTGCACAACCTGTCTATTGTAGAGGCCTGAAGGAGAGAGAGATTGAATGGGATACAGCCCTTTTTTATTATTTTTATTTTTATTTTTAATTCCATGTTATTTGCCCCTCGCCTCGTAAGGCATGTTAGGCATACTTCGACACAAGGTAGGTACTGGGTGATATGTAAAGAACTTAGTAGCTAGATATGTCGGAAAACCTAAAGTAGGGTTTCAAGGCCTTGGAATGCCTTGAAAGGCCTTAAGATCACATGACCTTGGAAGTGACTTGGCACTTGGGAGTCGCATTGGAAGGCATGGATGGGCCTTGTAAGGACATTATACATGCTAAGGTCTTGAAAGCGATCGCCTGAGGGCGAAGCAAAATTAATTGCCTTATTTCAATTTCCTAGTTAGTTTTTGTTGACTGACTAAGGTGGGGATTGAACCCACGACCCTCTAAAATGTCAGTCATAACTGATTGAAGACAAATATAGCCATTCCACCACGCAGGCTTTTCTATATCTGTTTATCAGGTTGATTTATTACACCTCGAGTCTTGTCTCCCATAGCAAATAATAATAATAAGGAATCTCTATTGACATCCTTCCTCGCCACACCACGTCCACTGCTCCGGGGCTCATGAACTCTGTTGTGCACGACTCGGGCACAACACCCCGGCGCAGCATCGGCTCCTCGGCGAGCACACCACCCTCCATGTGCTGACCACCCGTGTCAAGCCTGGGATGTTCAGATGAAAGACACACGAGGGCAGCGACGTGCAGATGGCGGCGCTGTAGGGGAGCGAAACGGAACGTTGAGTCATCGACGGAAAATGAGGAGGCGACGGAACGAACCGAAGCCGACCAGATTACACAGAATGTTACAGTGTGTGCAGGACGCGCACATCCTATCTCTGGTGGCACTTGGCCCACTGAGATGTCCACCTGCTCTGCACATATGTCTGCCCAGGGACTGTGGATGTGGATCAATAATAACATCCCCTCGTCTCGGCAGCAACACGTCTCGTGCGCAAGCGTGTGGCGCACAAGGGATTCGCTGCCGTTGGCATTGCGGGAGGCGGGCACAGAATGGGCTTCCGCTGGTGGAATCTCACCGACGACACCGCTGCACCGCACCCCCGCCCACGCCTAAGCCTTGCTCTCCTCCAAGTCAGACCAGCCTGAAGGTGCGCGCCAAACGTCACTCGATAGCATCATCTGCCAAAAAATCGTCCAGCCGCCGATCTGCCTCCTCACCCTCACCATCACATCCCCGTTCACCTTCAGCCCCCTGTTGCCGCCATGCATTGTGGTCCACTATCTGGTGCACGAAACGCGGCACCGGTTCGTCCCTGTTTGCGGCACCTCGCCGCCCCGGTATCGAATGCTGATGAAACAGTGATGCGGAGCACCACAAGGAACGGGTAACCGCAGATTACGCGACTCGCACAACGCCGAGTCGAGAAACAAAGAAGGACTCGGAGGCAGGAACACGAGAGTGGTGTTATTCAATTCAGTAATTGAAGAAAACAGAATAGAGAAAGGCACTAACAATTTAGGGACCTCCCATTGCACCACAGCTTCCCCAAGTAGCCGGACGTGAGGCCAGGATGCCCTCGGACGCGAGGTGAGCACTGAGAATCTGGTTTCTGACCGTTCTGCCTTCATTTCTTTGTCCACAGCACCATGCCCCAGACTTGCTATCGCCATCGCACCCACGGAGCTTGCCCAGTGTGTTGAACATTTGGTTGGAGAACTCAGCTAGGTCGCATTGAACAACGAGAGGGGAGAAAAGAAGGATCGCAAACGTTTGGCACTGCCGTGTTTGCCATTGCGTCCAACTTGATCCAGGACGTCGAGAATGAGATAGCGGCCCTTAGAAATACATAAAGATGGCAGAACCTTCAGATGCAGGCTAGAGGCTTTGAACATCTTGGAACGACCTTGCAATATTTGTGCTAAAGCTTGGAATGTGCAGCGGCCCTTGGAAGGCAATGCCGGCACTGCCGAGGCTCTTGTCACGGCATTGGAAGAGCACAGCCTTGGAAGGCTATTTACGTTTTTCCGACATAGACCGCGAAATTATGCCCATCCATCATTAGACGAAGACGGACGGTAGCGCCAGAGCGCATTAATTGTGGACTGGATGACCTGTTGAGTAATGTAAGCGGCCAACAGTGTAGAATAAGGGGGGTGTAGGCTCCCGGCTAAGGCAAGCACTGATGAGTAAGATAAGCAAAAACTAGGGTCTGCAGGTGGGCGCTCCAGATGATGATCGTTTCGGGGTTTTGGCGACATAGTGAGAGACATGGCATCTAGAACCAAAAATGAGGGCCCCATTCTGCACCAGGTATTCGGCATCTGCTCTGGAAGCGAGAGCCACTCGAAATGGCAGTCTCTTCTTGGTTAGGGGAATGTCGTTGCCACCCATGACTGACACAGCTTCGATGTTCCCCGTGAAGCCGCCTTTGAGCAACCACTCGTTGTAGCGACCAACAAAGTCATTGTAACCTGGCTCTCCTTCTTGGGGGAGTACCGGAACATCGTGAATGACCACAGGGTGCCAAAATCCGCCATGGTCGACCCAGGGACAAGGGTGACGCTTTGGGAATCGCAAGAGCTGAATGGCCACCCAGATGGCAGGTGCGCATTCCATAGCCTTGGCTGCTGTATATTTGTCGTCGTGCACGAAGTTGATAGCGAGGTTTCCGTTCTGTGTCCACCGAACACCGTCCGGGCGAAGACAAGCCACGTCAGGGGATTTCATAAGGGCAATGAAAAGAGCAGTTGGATGGGGTTGGATAGAGGGTCCTGGCTTCTCGAGGTCCAAGCGGAAGATTAGGTCTGCTTTTAAGCGAAATTTCGCAGTAGGACGACTCTGGCATTGGTTGGTGATAATTATCTTGGCCTCCGTCGGCGTTTCAGCACGATCAGTGGCAGTGTCTGTCACGATCTCCACGTACGTGGCAATTTTAGCAGGGGTTGGAGTGGGAATCGGAGTGGGGGTCGTGTCTGTGGGCACCGTCATGGTGCCCTGACGTGGTGGGGCCACTAAGATATGACAAAATAAGGCCCGAAGAACCTCAGTTGTGTGATCGGTGAACGTCGGAGAGGCGATGGGCGTAGCGGTGTCGAGGATGAGTGTCAACGCAGCAAGGGCAGAGTCAAGCAGAGATTGGAGTCGAAGGTGATGGGCTGAGGTGAGGTCTGTAGAAGGCTGCCAGCCACCAGAAGTAGGCTGAGGGGTCGGAGAGGGGGCTGGGGGCGCCAGGACGTGTGCCGGCGCCGTTTGATCATGGTGGCTACTGCGTGAGAACATCCTCCCGGATACAGCCCTTATATCGAGGATGTGTTTACTCATGCGCACAGCGCGCTCAGTCCGATATGCCTGTGGGTCCACCCTGAGCCTTGATGTAGGAATCCCAGCCCCTCAAATGGCGACGAAGGCTGTAGATCAGATAAAGCACAGTCCGTGATATTGTTATTGTCTGATCTGAGGTCTAGACAATGATATTCGTTAAAGACAATTTTGAATTCAGAGAGGGAATTCAAACGATGAGCTGAGGCTGTCTCCGATTTTTCAAAATTCATTTAACAACAACCATTCACAAAGACAAGTGTGTCGGTTCTTCTCTCTCACAGGGCTGGGGCCTAAAAAAAGGGGAAATTTGAGTTAGTTTCTATATTCAAAATTTATTGATAAATTTAAAGCCGCCGAAAATCTGATTTGATTCGCCAGATTTCAGGGCCCGCAAAATTTAATCAGTAATCTAATCTTTTAACATCCATTTAAGCTCCCGCTAAACCTTAAATATAAATTCAAGTTTCCGACGGCGGTAAATTTATTACAATATTTTGAGTTTAAAAACTGACTTAATTCCCCTCTTTTTTTAGGCCCCCTTACAGTACCTCAAAAATTTGACTTGCGCCGCAGTTCAGCACTTTAGATTCCTGAATTTCCGCCATTTTCTCGAGAGGTGAGCAGGAGTGGTCCATTCTTTCCCAGTGAACTTACCATGAGTCCCCAGAATCATGAATACTACCCAGAATGTACCCCCGAGTTTCCAGGCGGGGCAGACAGCAGTTGTGGCGGAAACCAAAAGATTCATGAAGAGACTGGAGAGGGCGTTTAGACGACTAGGAGTCCCTGTATTGCTGCGGATGGGAGGGGAAGGTCCCTGGGACGTCTTCGGGTACGTCACTTACCGATCAATGCTTCAGTCTAGGTTAAAAACCTGACCGCCACATTCTCTAGTTGGTCAAATTTAACACCGATTCATCCGTTGGTGGTCAGCCGCGAGGGGTTTTCCGACCTGTACATATTTCCTGCTGCCACGCGCTTGGATTTGGACGCCTCCACCTTGTATGTCGTCCAAGTGAGGGACCCCTGGCTTGAGCGTATCATAGGAGGACCGGTACAATGCGTCTTGGGACAACGAAGGTGGTTAATGTCGGCCGTGGCATCCTTAGAAGGCGCATTAGTGTTCCCTACCTCTCTTCAGCCTTGCTAACGACCATCACAGAGCTCTTCTGGTTGGCGAGTCTGTAGACGCGTGTGGCTCAACCTCAAAGAGAGCGCTGGACACATGTATTACCATAACCACCAATATCTGAACTAGAAATGCACTTACCCATTGCCCCTGTGCGCCTTGACTGTCCGCGAGACCGCAATATTGAGAAAATGTGAGTTCGTCGGTTTTGATCGCAAACACTCAACACGAAATTCCACGCTCCTGGGGCATTTTGCTGCGTCGGGGTTTTTTTTACCGTAATTATGGATGTCCAGCGCAACTTCTCCCCAAGTTTCGAGATCTCGTCTAGTACGCCACCTTGGTCGACGCCCACTGATTCTATTAAATATGTTTTGTATTCCGGTGCCCGGATACATAAGGGGGAGCTCGCTAATACAGAGTTTCGTTTCGCAACTGAAGATTCCGAATATTTACAACTAATCCTCATTAAATACATATTCGCTAAGATCCATACCATAAGTATCTAGCTCAAAGCTAAGTGCAGCCCTACGTGCAGTGTCATGCTCCAGTATTTTCATTGATTCTTTACAGCAGATGGTAGTACCAAGGGCGCGAATCAAAAAATACCCGTTTTGGGCAGTTTCCGATTCTTGCGACCGATTTGCCCATATCTCGGTGAGTGGGGCACAGATTGAGATGAAACTTAGCCAGATAATTCGGCTTAATTCGCGCGCAATTAGTGATAGAGAAACATTGGAAAAAATATTATATCTTGCATTTTCCCATATATGAAGTCCCTCCGACTGAAAATTCCGAATATTGAGCTCAAATCTTGGCCGAATGAGCTAGAAGTTTGTTATGGGCTACACCAACACGTTTAAAGTGAACTGATAGAGCCAAAAGTATGGATATATCCTTACCTGCCTTGATACCTCATTTGAAGCTTTTTGTATAGCAAACACAGATCTTGTCGTGGCTTTTATAATTATTCGCACTTTTGGCTCTACCACTTCACTCCAAACGTGTCGACGTAGCCCCTACAAAAATTCTAGCTCATTTGGCCCAGATTTGAGCTCAATAATCGGAATTTTCAGTCGGAGGGACTTCACATATGGGAAAATGCAAGATATAATATTTTTTCCAATGTTTCCCTGTCACTAATTGCGCGTGGATTAAGCCGAATTATCTGGCTAAGTTTCATCTCAATCCGTGCCCCACTCACTGAGATATGGGCAAATTGGTCGCAAGAATCGGAAACTGCCCAAAACGGGTATTTTCTGATTCGCGCCCTCGGTACTGCCATCTGCTGTAATGGGTTTTTGCAGCCAGGCCCACCCAAACAATTTCCGGAAAGCTATACCAAGCCATGTTTTGACTCGAGAAATTGCAACAAAAGAAAGGTCTGAGGAAAAGTCCTTGTTGCCAATATCAATTGTTGCTTTGTAAAGAATGATTCCTTGACTCTTGTGGATTGTAATAGCCCATGCAAGGGTAAGTGGTAATTCTGTTCTTGATAGTGACTTCCCAATTCTGTCATCCCATCTTGTGGTCACAGGAACAATTGAAATCTAAGATGGATCAATTCCATCCCAACCTGGTGTAGGAGGACCTGTTTAATTCATTTAAGCAATGACCCCAAACAATAAGAGAGTCAATGAATACCTGAATATCCGTTGCACTGAACAAACACAACTGATGGAAGATTGATCAGCACATCAGATCCAGGGAGGTAACAAATCTTCTTTACAAGCCTAGGAAATCAATGAGGATGAACTGGAGAAGTAGAATAAACTTGACATACCTTTTGAAGTCCACACATTGCGAGTAATCATGACTTTTGCCCCTTCAGCCAGAAGAATCTCCTTCTGCAAGCCTTCCGCATCCTCATCTGAGCCTTTTTTTGCATCAAGACTGTTGTGTTTAGTTAGACATCTGACAACAGGCTTTCCAAGCATGCTGAGCCGAAGAGTGTTAAGCGTGTCAACAGCCTCTCTGGTAGGAAGCAGATGGAGCAAGAGATGGAGTGTGTCCGAAAAGTTGGTTCGTTCTTCAGGTGAAAGGTTTTCCCAAAACCGTGAAAGAGAGAATGGTCAGCCTCTGTGACCTTGTACTCTCTAAGCCTCATAAGTGCATCGCAAAATTGGACCTGTTCCAGGTTGTCTCCTTGTTGGCGAAAGACCTTTTGCAGGGTCACTGACTGAGTGAAAGATTCATAGACAGCACGCCCTTCAGCTGCCAATCCAGCTCGTCTTCCTGCTGTTGGTTTGTCTGAGTACAGTGCTGTGTCACCAATAGGAGGGAGCTGAAAAAAGTCGCCAAATACAAGTGCTGGAAGACCACCCAAAATTTCATCTGCTGCAGCTGGGAATGCCTGGCGAAGACGACGGTCACAGCGGCCCATCTGAACTCTCCCTATCATTGATTTATCATCTTTGATAAGGAGCTTTACATGTTTCCTCCGAGTCTGAAGCCGTGTGAGACCAGCACCCGACAGTTGAGTAAAATCCTTTTTCTCCTTGGCTGGAATCCCCAATCCAAAATTCACAGTCCATCCACAGATGCCAAAAGCAGATATCCCTGTAGGGGCCAGACAGACCATTGGGTCTTTTGCATTAATATTGTTCTTGTCTGCCCCAAACAGGTCCTTACAGCTCTTTGTGCAAGTAATGGCACTCATCAAATTTTGATGAATAAGAACAATTTTGATGTGCCAGATTGCCGAGCTCGTTTCTCACTCATCCCTCAACTGTTTACTGTGATTTTAGGTGCGTTGGAAAGGGGTTAAGCGGCGCTTTCAAGTCGTACAGGACAGAGTGGCTAATTACTCGAAGATAGAATGTTGTATTTTACTGCTACCCGTTCAAACCCCACCTTAAATTGGCCATTACTCGGTCAATTCTGAGCCAATTTCGATAATTTTGGATTCATATGGAGAGGTATTTAGAGGCACAGACTGCACATATTTGACATTTTGGTTACATATCGAGATCAGTACTATAGAATGAACTGATGACAGCACAGATTAATTTCATCCTTGATGCTGCAGCTCAGGTGTGCCGCACACTTTAATGTTTCACACTTGGTTGCCTCAATTTCAGCTTTAAATTTCATTTGGATTCAAAGAGATCGGTGGAGAGGGTCTACAACCTCTCGGGGAAGATGAGGCAGCGGGGCTCGCAGCGGGAGGGTGGAAGCGGAGGAGAAAACCCAATATGAATACGTAAGGTACGACATCGGAGGTCAATACTGCCCAACTCTCTCACAGGCTGTCAGCCCATCTCCAGTCACCCCCCTCCAAAAAGTGTATGAGCGCAGCAAGATACGCCGGCGCGACCCTGCGCCGTCCAACTATCCATAACATGTACAATGCTCCACCCAAGCGTGAATGTAGCGTGCGATAGGTTCAGTGAAAAACTCAGCCAGTGGTGGATCGAGCTCCATCATGCGCAAGATGGTACCAAGGAAAACAAGTGCGTCAGGCCGGAGCTTAAGGACTAGGTCCTTGCGCTTATCGGGGTCGAAAATCCAGCTGCCATCCAGCTGCTGTACCACTGGCCAGGTAATATCACTGACCCCACGAATAGTCGACCAAAGCTGCGGAATTTCCGTGGTACAAATGCACGCAAGGCTAGATTCCACTACACCGGAGTCATACACTGTTTCGACAGGGGCAGCTGCATAAATTGTTGGCAAAGTCGGCTCAGGAGGAATGGGAGTAGAGGCCACCTCCACAAGGATTGACACAACCGATTCCAATGGCTGATCGGGAGGAGTGAGGTCTGGGAGAGGAATATGTTCCCAGCCGTGGCGGGAATGTAAGCGGCGCTTACGACGACCGCGCCAGGGGTGGGCAGAATTGCTGGAAGCACAGACCAGTTGCGTTGGCCAGGGAATGCAGTAGCAGGCATTGTGGGCATAGTGAGTGAATGCATAACATCTTCAGCCCAAGAGACTGAAGTATCGGAGGGTGTCGTCCAAACGGGGATGATGGGGAAGGAGGGCGAGGCATCGGACAAATGAGAATGGCTTACAGTGGCTGCCTCTGCCCTCTTTCTCGTCGCCTCCTCCCACATCCGGCTCATCACCTTCTTCCAACTTCTTTTTCCCATCGCACGTTCCGCCATGTGTGTGACGTGGCAGATGTCGATGAATGGGTGATGGTGCGCGAAAGTGCGCTAAAAATGCGGCCAGAAACGAGTAATCAGTGCCAGGGTACAAGAGTCGATCTGAGGGGAAAAAAAGGGGACTGAGGATCCTGCTAGCAGCAGGTGCGAGCCAAGTCGAGAGTAGCGCCTCCGAGGATGATGAAAGCCTATCTGGGCCAAACGGCGCGTGGGAAGAGCGAATCCGCACTCTAATCACCAGATGGAGAGGGTCTACGACCTCTCGGGGAAGATGAGCTGGTGGGGCTTGCAGCGGGAGTGGAAGCGGAGGAGAAAACCCAATATGAATACGTAAGGTACGACATCAGAGGTAAATACTGCCCAACTCTCTCACAGGCTGTCAGCCCATCTCCATCGGCCTAGAATTGATTGAGAACGGGCCATTGGCATGTCCGGTTTAAATAAGACAGCCCGAATTTTAAAGTATACAATCCTCTTGATGCGCCAGAAATGATGGGTATGATTCGAAAGCGCCGCTTAACCGCTTTTGAACGCACCTAAAATCATGGTAAACGGTTGAGGGATGGGTGAGAAACGAGCTCAGCAATCCGGCACATCAAAATTGTTCTTATTCATTAAATTTTGATGAGTGCCATTACTTACGCAAAGAGCTGTAAGTGCAGCAGAGCTACAAAAAGTGAGAAAAGCGAGGTCAACTCTAAAGAAAGCACCCACAGTGTCCAAGATAAGATCAGAAAGAGCAGATAGGGGCCAATTACCAAATGCATCAAAGCTGCTAAAACAGAGATTGGAGGAATGAAATATAAAATTTACAACTGAAAAGAGGGGAAAGTACCTGAAGCTTTAGAGTGAGGATGGTGGAGGGAAGCAAGGTGGAATGTGAGTTCTGCATGCTTGCCTTGAGGATTTCATTGAATTATTCTAGGCTATCGGGGATTTGATTGATTGATCTTTTTTTTTTTTTTTTTTTTTTTTTTTTTGGTGGTACAGGCTGCCAGCAGCGAAATAATTGGTTAACCCCTGTCCCCTGTCGGTCTATGGTAAGGACATGGGACGCTCAACCCCAGGTTCCCATTACGCATGCCGCATGAGATTGATTGATATCGGTAACTGTCGACAGCCGTGGATTTCGGCCGAAACGAACTGCTGCTGCGCAGCAGCGCCAGCATGGGAATCAACTCGTGACTTAGCGCACACAAAGCCAAACCGCGCTTTTGCACGTGACATGCAAATCAGATCGCCTGGATAGAATCGGGGGAGCAAGCTCCCCCAATAAACCTCACTGTGGTGAGAGACAAGCACAGCCATAAGGCACGTGACTGAGCACCGCGTTTTGGAGTCACGATGTGGCGACAACGCGCCAACAAGAAGAAAAAGATTCTGCGCAGGAAGGGGTGAGGACGGGGAAGAAAATTTGAGCACTTGATTTCCATTCCATAAACTGCAGTCTAAACTTGCAAAGAGATCCCTTTTTTTCGGGCAAGATTGATCAAGATGGTCAATCGCAGAGCGGTAATTTACTAAAGAAACATGCAGAAATTGAGGGTGATGGTCCTATATATTGGTAGTTCTTCGGAGCACCGTAAAAGCCCTGAGGCGAGTGCTCGTTGGTAAGAATTGTGGCGAAAGAGCGAACAAAGTCGCTCAAAATTCAGATATCGCGATGCAGCCGGAGAAACAGGGGACTTCCTGAATGGCGCGCAGCACGGGACTGGTCACCGACAGTGGGTAATACACAAGCTCGCCAGAAGGATCATTTGAGTAGTAGTGTTTGATCGTCAATCAGGGGAGCCAAAGCCGGGCGAATACTGTGCGCGAGGTATGAAGGAGTATCCAAATAGTTCGTGCCAGAGCCCAAAGCCGACCAGAAGAGGCAAAATCTTGCCTACGGGTAAGATATTCGACGTTTCGAGTCGCATGCATCGCACCTGAAGAGAGAAGCCAGGATGCGCATAAGATGCCCAGGAGGAGAAATTGATGCTACGCCACTCAACCCCTTGTGACTAATAAGATAGCGAGTGTGTAGAGAGCACTGTCAATGTGAATAAGATCGCTCCGTGTGTGGCGGTCATCTGAAGTGCACATCTTTAGCGACCAGAGAGCTCTGTGGCAGTCATTAGCGGCAGGGGGAGAGGCAGCAAGAATATTGGCGCACCTTCTACAGGCTTCCAAATCTACTTGTGTGACGCCAAATAGTATGCAAATGTCGGAATAACCCTTGCGGCTAACCACAACAGAATTGTTGACGATTTCGACATGCTAGGTATGTGGCGGTCAGTTTTGAATCCAAAAGTGGGACAGAAGCTAGTCTACCGACCCACCCAAAGACGTCCCCAACTTCACCTCAAGTTCGCAGCACTACGGGGGTTTTCAATCGTCTAAAAGCCTTCTCCAATCCCTTCACAAATCGTTCCGACTCCGCCACGACTGCTGTCCGTCCCATCTTGCCTGGAAATTTGGGGGTACGTTCTGGGTTGTGTTCATCATTCGGGAGACGCTCTGGAAGCGGTGCCTACCACATGCGATTGTTCAGGGGAAGTTCTCAAGTGTTTCTATAAAGGGAAGTGGGTATTAAAACGTGGACAAACAGTGTGGCGCACCTATGATTCACCATCTATGCAGTGGCCGGATGGAAACATTCTTCCATCGTGATATTGGGGGTGCGAACTCGATGGGCGCTTATGTACTGTAATTGGGGCGCCCACAGATAATTTATCACGCTACTGTGCCCTCGACGCATCAGATACTGCTATCAGCGACCAACAATGGGTGAGATCCCCCTATTTAGTTGTCTGCATGTTATTTTTAGTCGTAACGGAGAGCTCGGGCACATGATGTGGGTGCTCGTCTCCGATCCGTCAAAGCTGAAACAGCGGAGGAAGGAGTTAGTCGAAATTGAATGTTGTGAAACGGAAAACGCTGGTCCTCAGACGCAAAGACGGCCCAAAATCGCTCGGTGCGCAGCCTCGCGTTGGTATAACCACCTAGTACATCATCCATCGACACTCGTCCAATACTTCGCAACACGCTCTAAAGCGTCAGGGACACGTCAAATCGTGTAAAACAGTCAACGAGGTCAATTTCGGTCCTATGCCTTGCAAGGACAAGGGCTGGTCACGCATAAATTGGGTGGAGGCGACCATTTCCTGCCGGTGAGCGTATGAGATCCTGGGGGAAAGAGATTGAGCCACTTGAAGAAATTCGGGCCGGGGAAAGCACACCTGGTGACCAAATCGTACCCATGAACAATGAGATGCTATCACAGGATTACCAAGGATCCGCACACTAAGTATCAAAGTCAGTGAGGTGCAACTTGAAGTACGAGAAATTGGGTTACGTATATGCAGATTATCGTGATTCAAAGCATCAGACAACGCTAGAGAGTGCGCTGGAGCCTTCGAGCATAACTCCAAACCATACAGGCTATCGAAATCCGAGAGAACCAAACAAGTACGTCGCGTCGAGGGACCCGATATCGCCAAGGGCATTCTTTTCGAGCCTAGCAGCATGTGTATAGGGCTAAATTACTGGGGTAAAGCGACTGGAACCAGGAGAATTGAGCAGTACGGTTCTCGCGGGAGTCATTTGAAGTGGCGGAAGAGAAAGGAGAAAAGGCAACTTCCCCGAAAGGGAAGCGGCTACAGCCGGTCACACCCTGAGTCACACTGATCAACGCTCTGTGCACAATGCGAGAAGTACAGTCCACGGCGCTAATGAACTTCTCGTTGAACGACAGTGAGCGACTCAAGAGGCGAGCGATCATTCAGGATCAGACACAGACCCCTTTGACGACCCCCCCAAATCGGGAAGTCCGATATCTCCGACCGACTTTCAGCGGTCTCGATCTTGAACTTCTCACTATGACTTCAAAATTCGTCCGATAACGCTGAAAATTTGCAAGACCCCCCATTTGTACATATAATACATCTCTCTACATACTCAGAATATTTTATTTCTAGTAGCAACAAACACGCTACATTTTACAATCATTTTTTGAGTTCGATCGGCATGCCTCAGCACAAAAACAAAATGATGTCGCAGGATTCGAGTACATACGTGAATCCGAAAGTTTACGGAGTTTACCGTAAACTTGGTAAACTCCGTAAACTCATTAGATAAGCTACCCCTGTCCGAAACAGGTAAGTAATATCTATTTTACAGCTAATTTTGCACACCTTTTCCTTCATGTGCGCGAAGGGGACCGACCATTCGAGGCCCCTCCTCTCCCTCGCTGCGCTCGGGGGGTCCCCCAAGCCGGGGCCTCTCAGGTCGGCACTCTAAAGCCTCGTTCGCGCTTTTTATTATATCCCTAGCCCTCCCCCTAACTAACCCTAACCAGTGTGGTGGGACAACAAAGTGGATACCTGGAGTTGCGCTTGCCCTAACTCCTCGATAGCGGGACACAGGTGTCGCCAACAACATGCTTTATCCCTGTTTGGTTGGTGAACTCAGTGCTTACCAAGTAGTTTACGGAGTTTACAGAGTTTACGGAGTTCACAGAGTTTACGGAGTTTACAGAGTTTATCAAGTTTACGGGAATTTGGTACACTTTCCAACTCAAGGATTTACTGCAGGATTCAATCCCAATCCTGACAGTTTCCGAAAACAGTGTTGTCAGAGTCAGTCAAAAAGGGTCACAAAACGACAGACGGCTTTTGCCTTCCGAACACTCCGGAAATAGGACCGAAGTCTCCGAGACGATGACAGTCATTGATGACGCAATGCTCAAGACTTAGAAAAGCCAAAGGACGCGCCAATTGCACGCCAAAGGTCAGGAAGGTCAGTGATCCACCCCTCGACTTTTGACTTCTGACCAGAAATTTCTGACTGACCCCGTCAGACGAGGTCAGTGACAACACTGTCCGAAAACACTCTCCGCTCTCTTTCCTCAGTCAAAACGATGACGTACCCCCCCCCAGCTTCACGTGTTCCCGACTTTGGCAGGTCTGTGTCACGAACTTTACTATCGCCTCTTGGAGCGACTCGTTACTTTTCGCAGTTACACACAGTAAGTTACAGTGTAACTGCCCAAGTTGTCACCTGATGTGATGTAGTTGTGATGCAGTGCGTAGTACGGCAGTGCCGCAGACGACGGCGCTTAATTAACATCTCTCCTGCTCCCACCATTCATGGACGACGAACCCCGCCCCAATCAGCAATCCAAATCCGAGTCTACGTCGAACGACATTGGATCTGCCACGTAGGCATCCACGTCGAACTTGGTGGCGCATCCTCACGGTGCTTAATTCAGATACCCAGGCGCCTTCTTCCCCAACTCGCAGAACTTCACCATAACTGGGGGCGTATTCAATTCCATACATCATGCTGCCTCAAATCTCCCGGATGGTAAGATCCCTGCAAATAGCTATGCCGATACAGTCATGGTACTAGATTTCCGGAGGATCCCACTGGGAGATATTGATCTGAGAAGGGAGATATGCATACGCCTCGACCGTGAATCCGGCGTGGTTAATCGGCCGCATGTGCGGAATACAGTCAGGCGCATGTACTCTGCGAGAGTCGGCCGCCGAAAGCCGGATATGAGCGTCATTTTATACGAGGGCAATAATGCTGAGGAGGTGTGTTTCCCTTTTGAATGCACCGATATTATTCATATTTTATTGGTAGCAATCGCGTCAATATATCTCACGCCATTCAAGCATTCGGTGGGTTTTCCACAGCTGGGATATCAATTTGTTAACTTTGAGTTCAGCCATCCGAATTTCATCCAAATATTTGGGGTTGCAAGGTCATTCGGTATTCATGCTATAGTCGCCCATGACAGTGCGTCATTTGGTTCGCATGCTACGATAATTTTTGAATTGATTATTCAAGTTAGATCTAATGACTTATAAGGATTTTCTTGAATTCCGTCGCCCTTCATCAAGCATGAGGGTCTATCTCTATGCCTGTTGGGTATGTATATCCGTCGTCTTCCATCTCTCAGATATTCAACTTCGCAGGGTGCCGAATTACTGGTAGGAGATGTAAACGCCTTCAGTCGGCTCTCTGACCCCATCCCAGGACGCCAAAGGATATTTCGAACGTATGTTTCTACAAGAGCTGGTGAGTTGCCAATTGGATCTCTTCGTGTTTTTGGTGTGGACTCTAGATTCCAGGGGGATCTAACCTTTTGGATACGTCGCTCAACTGGTCGGCCCTGCATCGAACTCGTCCCCAGCGACATTCCTTGCCCGAACTACTCATATTCGGAGCTATTGTTTGCACCTGACACGTTGATCGAGTTCGACGATCCGAATTCGGAGGCCAGGGTCATGGAATCTCTGGACATAGAAAAATATCATGATATCTGTTCCTGGCATCTGTCGCAAACCCGAAACTTCTCGACCCGTGCGCAGGCAGAGTTGAATCCTGGGGCAGTGATGGATTGTCCTGCCAGCTCTCAACTCGAGGATTCGATGGAGATAGCAGTCCTGACCAGTACTGACTTTTATGCTGGGTGTTGGGTAAGTGATGCGAGAGTAGTCGGAAAATTTATGGAAGATGGGTGGATCCGGTACACCATTCATTTATTTACGTACCTGGAGTTGGCTGATCATATTCAATTCAAGTTTCAAATCCCGCGAGATATACAATACCACTCTCGAATCTCGGATATACGCCGACTATGCTTCAGACTATTGGCTCGCTCAAGCAAATCACATTTTTGGGCGGATGCAGATTATATCAAATTATGAGGACTATGGTGCTCCGTCTGACAATTATCTGTCAGATTTTGCAAGGCTGACCTTAGACAATAGTAATCGTCGGCGATATTGGTTTTCGGCTGCACATTTCAGCACCAACAAAGAATTCTCCGGAGGCATACTTATTCGTCTGTCCTCCAGAAAACTTTCGAACTGGCCTAACCTCATTTAAATGGCCCAACTGTCCATCATACTGGTCCCTAAACCCGTTCGGGGCTGTCCCTCTAAGTGCTGAAGAGGCAACGTGTCTCGGGTTCCCTTGTATAACATTGACTACGGATGTCTCGACGAAATCTTGGGATGAAAGTGTCTGCACCGGGCTGCGTAAATTCCACCAGGCAAAGGGGTTTGATCCAGATAGCCAGGACCTCGCGTGGGATCTGGGGCACCCATTGTACCACCTTTCAGCCGAAATGGAGACGGTGTTCGCACATGGTAAGACGCACTTGTTGCCCATTCGTTCTATTTATACTGAGATCTGAATACGAAAGTCGACGACGGGGATTCCGGGGACGACGACTCAGATGACGCAGGTGATCCAACCATTGACGACGAGGCTCAGACCGAAAAGGCTTCGGATGAATGTAGTGAGTGAAATATTATCGTGCGTAGATCTGCTTCTAATGTGGTACATTCAAGCCCTTGAACCGAGCCGCCATGCCCATGGTCTTGAGCCGCCCCTGATCCCCCAGACTGAACAATTCCACACACCTAATTACCTCCCCGTAATGACCTCCAGCACGCTCATTCCCTCTCACCTCGTTCCTGGTCCCAATTTATCCATGGAAGAATTCTGTGCGACCTATGAGATAGACGAGGACATTTTCCAACGGTTGAAAGAGCAAAAGTTCAAATACACAAATGCGTTCAAGTTTGTCGAACTCGCTGATTTGCAGCAAATGGGCTTTATGCTGGGAGAGATCGCTGAACTGAGGGCAGCAATTGCGGCATGGGCGCAGATGCCTGTAAAGATTCAATTACCTCACGTACGAGTACATGCGGGATTATAATTGATTCATTCGGTTTTCCCCAATTGGCGTGAAAGTGGTTCAAAATAGAAGAACCGCACAGTCGAAGGTGAAACAGCCGTGAAGGAATTAGTCGAAATCGAATGTTGTGAAACGAAGAGTACTGGCCCTAAGACGCAAATTTAAAAGACCGACCGCGCGTCAGTATTCTTGGGGCCTCGCGTTTGTGCATTACTTGCATCGTTCGTCGACGTTTGACTCCAATATGCCCCAAAACGCTCTGAGTGCCGGGGACGCCTCAGATGGTATACAACAGCTGATGAGGTCAATTTCGGCCTTGGGGATTGCAGGCAAAGAGGCTGGACATGCATAAATTTAGATACAGGCGACCGTTTCCTGCCGCTGAGCGTCATGAACCTGTGGGAAAGAGCTTGAATCACTGAAAGAAATTCGAGTTGGAGCAAGCAAACCTGGTAAGCAAATCGTACTCAATAAGGATGAGATTGCTTTCACGGGAGTACCCAGGATGCACAAACTACACTACAAAGTCAGTGAGGTGCAAGTACGACAAACTGGGTTACGTAGATGCGAATTGTCGTGATTCAGAGCGTCAGAGAGCGCGCAGCAGCCTTATATCATATTCCAAAATATACGGGCTATCGTAATCCGAGAGAACCGACAAGCATGTCACGTCGAGGAACGATATTAGAGTCGATGGCCCAAGGACGCGTTCTTTTTCCAGACAACATGCGTGTAATATGTGTAGGATAAATTGGAGGATTAAAGCGACTGGAACCCGGAGAAGTGAGAATTACAGTTCCTGCGAGATTCAAGTCACTTGAAGTGGCAGAAGAGAAAGAGGAGAAAACTAAAAGGCAACTTCCCAAAAAGGGAAGCAGCAGTCTTGGCAGCTACAGCCGGCGAGTCGGAGTCATACCGGTCAACCGCTCTCTGCAATATTAGAGGCTTTGCGGCAGCCACCGGAAGCCACCCGGTGGCTGATCGGGCATGCGGTAACCAGTGGCTGTGGCTGTTGTGGTGGCTGGATATATGATGTCGCATAACTCCACCTTTGTTCTTTAACACATTAACTAACATCCCCCTGCACTACACCTGTTTCAACATGCGCAAGAAAAGCAAAACAAGATGATACCATTTGAAACTAGAACATCCTCATCTCATTTCTCCACAATGAGTTTGAGGAGTGCTGTAAAGCACATTATGGACTCCAGGGTGGCTCTCTCCACGGGGAACAGGTGCAAGAAGGTACACACGGCAGCAGCATGGCAGCCACCAGATCAGCCACAGCCACAGCCACTGGTTACCGCATGCCCGATCAGCCACCGGGTGGCTTCCGGTGGCTGCCGCAAAGCCTCTATTCTCAGTCTCAAGTGGATTCCGCCCCAAAGTCCCCTGCTAAGTTTCGCACTCTCAGCTCCCACTCCGTTCTCGTACTCGTCCTCGCTCTAGCTCTCGTCGCCGTCGCCGTACCCCTCGCTGCACGGTTGCCAGTCTCGGCGCCGGGATTGAACCACTCGCATTTATATTACCTCTTCCGTCCTCTTGTGCCGCTCACCTGTTTTAGATCAGCTCGCGCTTGGCCGGACGGTAGGCGTGTCAAAAGGCGCTTCCAAAATTCTGGGTATGAAAGTCCAAAGCGGAATTTAAAAGGCTTCCGACAGACACTCGTCATTTTGTAAAGAGAGAGAGAGACTACGGGGTACTACAAGCTACTAGAATAAAAATCAGAGTTTGGACGTCGACCAATTGTATATGGCTATCATTATTTTAAGGGACTGAAAATTAAACCAGTTCGCCTTCCGCTTGGGTCCCCGAACTATCGTTGCTGAGCCGCCGGCGGGAATTGCTGTCGCACCTGCCGGACTGGTCTTTGACTGCCACCATATCTTCCTTGGCGGGTCTCGGTGCGTCAGACATCATCCTCAACCCAGCCACAAGTGGGTCTTCGGCGTACACAGACTCCTCGTCCTCGATATCACTATCCTCATCAAAGCGGCTCGCGTCAACAGGCGCGCCCATAGGCCCGATCACCCGGGATGCAAAGCGGATGGGTTGGTCTATTACCATACCGTCCGAGTTGGCGCTTTCGTCATAGTAGACAGCCCGGAGCATAAGGAGGAAGCGGCAAATAATTATGGTACGAAAGCTGCCGGCCAGATTTAGTCTCGGCGCGGAGGCATTAAAATGGAAACGAGGCACGTACACGGGTGTATAGTATGGCACCACCCAGTAGTCGTATCTGGTTGCGAACTCTGGCTGGAAGTTGAGTCAGGCGCGGTATGCTGTCACCTACACTGGAGATGCTCACAACGTGGTCGAACTGTGTTTGTGCGTGAATAAATATAAATTGTGAGATCGCGAAGTGGGACTCACAATTAACACGAGCATGTCTGCCAATGATAAAACTAGTAGGGCTCTGGATCACTGTCAGTGGAAGAATGTCTGCGGAATAAATGAATTTCGTACATAAAATAAATTGTTCCTGCCAAATCATCAGACGAAGAATTTTCAACAGAACTTAAACAAACCGTTTTTAAGCAGGAGCATCGCAAGACCTGGATGTTTTTTTCCTTCGAAGGTGTTCCTCAACCAGAATGTTCGTCTAACCGTAACAAAAATAACGATTGTCTCGGATAAAACGTCGGCGACGATTCCCGCGATGCGTACTGCCGAAAAAGATTAATGCAAGTCTAACGGAGCTTGCAGATAAATATTTCTGTAGAAAATTGTCAATGGTTAATGGTCATACTGAGGAACTCGAAGAAACGGAAACGCCGTACACATCTATCATGAACCGTCGCGGAGGCGAGATATGCCATTTGACAGCCGTAGCGATCTACTGTTGTGGCTTCTTGATGGGCGTAAACATACTGCGGACATATTAGCGCAAAGAAATTCTGCAAGCAGATAGCATTACAGTGGCTGTTATCGCAGAAGGCAAGCACATAAAAAAAACGGGAACGGCCAAACGCCAGTTCCGGTCGGTCAACGCAAACACTCGCAGTGAGGAGAACACTGGAAAGAGCTTTAGAAGACGTCACGGAAATGCGTATTACTCACATCCGAATCCAATGGTTCTTGCTATCATAGGGAATATTTGAACTCGCACGGCGATATCACAACTGGACACAATATGGTAGCCAAAATAATCATGCAAGACGGAGAGCCTACCCCTGGGAACACCCGCGTTTTAATAAGAATCAGCGCCGAGCGGGAATGCCATACATGGGGTGAGAGATACCACGATGCAAGGAATAACACCGTAATTTTCTCGAACAAAGTGCCATATCGCAGGCAGGCATACAACACGGTGGCTCCGGAAAATTTGCGAGACCAGATCCGGTTGACTTCCGTTCCAAAGCTGATACAATGATCCCAAATGAGCAGCGCTTTTATAGTTCTTGGGTTAGATGAGTAGAGTCGAATAATCAACAACGCACCAACAGCAGCAATGCTACAGCATGCGAAGGCACTGAGCTGGTCTTCAGCTCCCCAGTAGAGGCTCACAAAGTGGATTAACAGGCTACTCACAACTCGTAGGCCTGAAACGGGACCATGAGTGAGAGGTCTGGATGAGAGACGAGGGACCGAAGGTTATTTATGCAATCTATCCTAGTATCTGAACAGATGCTACAGCTATAGACTCGTATAACATGCAGCCTGTAGATCTATCCAGCGGATGTTTATCCAACCTATTCTAGAAGTAGATTGACGCCCAGGTTGATGCCCCTTGTGCCGCCCCTGTGCTTCCTCCCTTGACGCCCTCTAACGCCCCCATCAAAAAAAAAAAAAAAAAAGCAAAACTCGAGTTTTCAGACCTATACCGGTGCATACCATTGGTCGAGTGTATTTTAAAGGACGTCATTACTGTAGTAACACCGTTGACGGTACCTCCAAAAAATAGAGAAGAATTATGGGAGTGACGCCTCCATTGACACCCTGGGGCAGCAATGGCATCACAACGGATCACTTTCACTTTGCCCTCTACAGCTATATAGATGCTCGTACTTCGCATGTTGTAAATCTATCTGATGTATATTTATGCAATCTACTTATCCTAGTCTTATAAACAAACACTACAATAACTATATGTTCGTACCTCGCATGTTGTAATTTTCCGATAAATATTTATGTAATTTATCACTGCCATCCCAACTCCCACAATTCCCCCCAAAAGGACAGGAGGGGCGATTATTCGAATAGGCCGGACGAGGAAGTCTATTTGGCTCAAGGCTGGAACGGTGATATTGAGGAGGATGACACATGTACCTGATAGAAGTTATGGTGAGAAAGTAGAACCACACGTTCACCAGCTGGGCTAAATTGGCAGATCAGGAATCATTCCTTTGATGTGCATTGCCTCACACTACGTACGGAAACGAGACCAGAACGGAGAAAGCTGACCTCATAACCGAGCATTCCGCTTTTCCCACGGTTGACATTTCTCCGCTCCGCTCTATGTGGGTTTCTCCTCCTCTCGTATGACTTTACACGGCTTCGCCCACTCTCGCTTCTGTCCCGTATATACGTCACAGCGGTACCGAATTAGTATAAAACCCCCTTTTTGTACCCTGTACGCCAGAGAGCCGCATATCGCCCTGCACAGCCCATCTGCACTGGTCTGTCTAGTCCCGCCTTCGATCACTGTCCTTCCCGTCCATTAGCCCAGTACCAGTCTAGCATCGCCAGTCCGGATTAGAGTAGTATCTCGTAGCCGCCAGTTTATATATAGTTCCCTCATCTGTATCTGATTGGATTTGGGACGAATTGGCACACCCCGTCTCTTCTCCGCACCTATGTAGTCGGAGTTGGCGTATCGCCGTCTTGATCTTGTCCCTTGCCATCAAAGATGTTTCGGTAATAATGCGGGTAAGGCGGGCGAGCAGCAGAGCCGCTACCAGTTCTTGGGGTTCTAACGATTCCAGCTCAAATTAAAAAACCTTAAATTAGCTTGCTCGTAAGATAAGAATAACAAAACTGTGTACATTGAAAGGCAATGGTGGAGGGAGCAACGATTGAGGGAGCAATGAATGCCTAAGCAGCGCAAGTCTTTGGATGGGAAAGGTCGTTGAAGGTGCTATCAACAGGGGGGTCGCGGGCTCCTTGGAAGGTGTTGATGGAGCGGCAGAAAGGAGGTCGGAGAAGGAGGGTTCTACGGAGCATCATCGGATCGGCAGCGAGCAATCATTATTCATCACCTCTTCAATGACCGTGAGATTTTTCAGTTCATCCGGAACGGGCCCAAGAAATAATTTATTTGGGAGTGGTAAAGGAAGGAGTTTGTTATTTTTGAGAGACGAATGACATACAGAGCACAGAGACAGCAACGATGGACCGCCATCAGAAGGAAAAGATACACTGTCAGGGTCCAGCAGAAGATCATTGAGTACACCATCACTGTCCAGCGGCGTTGGAGGCGGAACACAATCCGGATGAAGCCATCTATCAAGAACCAGAGTCTACGGTCCGGCCATTTGATAATTTCCGTATTGAACATATCCAGTGACAATGAGTATTGCGTAGAAGAGGGAAAGCTTCGAAGCCTTGATCTTGAAGCGAAGATTGCGGCTTGACCTCGTTGTGGAAATATTTAAAGCCGCTGCAACATGGCAGAGGTGCTCAGTGGAGATTTTGCTATGCTCAGCAGCGAGAATTATATCGAGAACAGCAGCAGACATAGAAACTGCAGCGAAATCATGAGCGACAGCACGGCAGGTTGAGCGGTCCAGTGCAAAGATGAGTCGACCTCCGAGATGTGGTCTGCACAAGCACCTGTGACGGGATGATAAATCTTAATCAACGCTTGCCTACATTGAATGAGATTCATATCATGATGGGGAACAGTATGCAGGGTAAGAGCATGCCGAATTGTCTGTAAATCAGAATACAGCACAGAAATGCGGACATAGGTATAGTAACAAGCAATAAAAACATCACGAAGGATATTTAAAGATGTTGTAAAAGGTGTAGGCATATGAGTGTAAGGCATGAGACGATGAGGCGCAACTACACGCCGATGGCTCTGAGCAGGCACAAAGTTTGGAGGAACCTGCGAGGACTAGTGTTAGACGAGCCGAAAGGGGAACACAAAAAACATATGTTGCGGGAAACCAGCATCGAGATCAGCATCAACATCCATCGGACAAACATACGGTTTGGCGCGAAGTCCAGAAGAGCAAAAAGCGGGCATTGGGACGAGAGGCACCACAGAAGAGATGCCAGTCATGACCCAGAACAAGACCAAAGAGCAGCGAATCCTTGATAGAGAGATTCATGTTCATAGCACACCCTCGCAAGGCAGAGACAAGACACCATTGAAGGCGACAGATCTGGAAGACTTGATACCAGAGGTAGTGATGTTCTGGCCGTGGCTTAGCCTGAAAGCTATGGCTTTGGCCCGGCTCGGTCTGGCTTTGGCTCAGAAATATTCCAGGCCAGGCCACCACCTCAGGCTTCGAGAGAACCGACAAGTATGTCGCGTCGAGGAACGATAGAGCCTAGGGACAAGGGCGCGTTCTTTTTTCGAGACCAGACAGCATGGGTGGAGGCGAAATTGGAGGAGAAAAGCAGCTGGAACCAGGAGAAGTGAGCAGTATGGTTCCTGCGGGAGTCAAGTCACTTGAAGTGGCAGAAGAGAAAGAAGAGGAAACTGAAAGGCAACTTCCCCAAAAGGGAAGCGGCTAGTGCAAGCCGGTCACACCTTGAGTCACATCGGTCAACCACTCTCCAATCAGTCTCAAGTGCAGTCATACGGGCAAGGTTCCCTGGAAACTGGCTTCAAAAACGGAGTTTAGAAACCCATGAACTGCATCGTAGGTTATGGATTCATTTATTTTGTATTTATTTGAAAATTTCCTCCTTTTCAGAATTGAGCAAAACAAAACTCAGAACGTCCATTGTCCAGCAAGCCCAGCCGTCTATGCTTCCGAGTCCATGACTTAGATGAAACAATTAATCTGAAGCTCGATGGCCGAGCCCGCAATACCTAGGAACAACGAAGCGGGCTCGTCTTGGCTCGTCAGCTTCTCCAGCGGAGACGTACTCCCAATTGGCAGCTTTTCGAAGCAGCTTGGCCGCGGACTCGACGCCTCCTGGTGGTGGACCCATCGACATAGCAGCACGGCCCTGCACCAGCTGGAGCGATCTCCCGGCTTAACTTTGCAGCGATCCCCGTCCCACGCCTACTTGGCCCTCCGCCCAGTTCTACCAGAGATGCTTCTTGGCCGCCTTACAACTCCCTCAGCCGAGCCTGCAATTTAGCTGGGTACGCAATGTGTCGACACGTCCGTATCCATGCTGGGCCGAGAGACGCGCTGGTAGATCTGTGCGAGGCAAGCGTGGGGCGTCGCTGCGTCCGAGACTGTCTTTGCTTGCAACAGGTGCGTTACCCCACCTTTTTCGCTTCATTTTTCTGAAGCACCACTCCCAGGACCTGGACTTTCGCGCGCTCGCTACTCGGGATGTATATCCTGTGGCATGCGTACATGTCCGCGCCTGTGTCCCTGACCGACGCAACGGACGAGGACCCGTACTGTTTGTTGGTGGCTGATGGCGACGGCGAGGGTGCGAGGCATGAGCTCGGGCCGCCCGGGTACGAAAACAGGCGTTGGTTCTATGCCGGAGCTCCGAACGGGGAACGATGAGCGTCTATTTGAAGCCACAGAGGCTTGCGGGACGGATGCGAAGACCTGGGATCCCTACTGGCCCGCTGAGCGCCTCGCCTCTCTCTGAACGGCGTGTCCCGCCGACCGCGACGAGTCCACCCTTCCGACGTCCGGCGTTGGCTATGACTGCACGTCTCAGCATGCCGTAGTTACTCCCCCCGACTCAGAGTCCTATTACACATCCCTGACATGCGGCCCCGTCGTCCCACTACCACCGTTTTTCGTGCTTCGCCGCGCGCAGGGTCATCGCGTGCCCCAGAACGTCATCGAGTTCCTCGGCACCCTCAGCCAGCGGGGTGTGTGAAGGACGCTGCGTTCGCTATCCTCCGCAGGGCGACAAGGCGTACGGTATCGATCGCGCCTCGAAACGCGCACCCTTCCCTCCCGCCCGCCTCCGTGCATCGGTGTGGCTCCCCGTCCCTTCTCTACCGAGGCCCGTCCGTGCCTTGTCGCGGGTAGGAGCTCAGCGCGAGATTCGCTGCGGGAACGTCATGAGCTGGGACTCCCTGCTGCGCTTTGACTGTCCTCTGTCGTCTGGCGCCTCCCCCCACGTCGGCAATCCGGCCGCGCGGACCCCCACCGTGCTGTCACTATCCGAAATGCGCTGGACGCCATCACATCTTCGATGCGCGACCTCGTCTTCCCACCCGCCATCATGCTTTCGTGCTATACTACACTGCGTGCGGGGATGTCCACTTGCTCCGAGTCAGCTCGTTCCGCTTTCCCTCTTGGCGATCCCAGATTCAGCTAGCGTGCGTGTAACGGACGAAAATAGCTATGCCGTTTCTGGCTATGCTGCACGCGGCGACGTGAGGCCCGTCTAGCCCGTACGTGCGCATAGCGGCATTCTTGCCTCGAAAACGCGTACTCGCACCTCTCCACTCCCTGTGTGCGTAGCGTCTCGCCTTGAACAATCGCTCTCAGTCGACATTGCTTCATCTTCGGACATGCCACATCTTCGGACATGCCACGGCCTCTCCGCTCGTGCCGACTTACTTCTCTGGAGCTGTCACTTTCCTTCACCTGGACGTCCGTCGGATCTCGGCGCACCCGAAGCCCACTCTAATTGCATGGCACACGGCGGTGTGGAAGCCTCCTCGCTTTCAGCGGCGTTCAAGATCCCCGCGCGAGGATCTTTTCCGCGTGGCATGCACCGGACCTTCGTGCTATTTCGCCTGAGCATCGCATTTCAGTCCTGGGCGGGACGGACGGCGGGTTACGACAACACACAGTAGGATACGACAAGAGCTAAGACATTAGTCAGTACCTCGTCCACGGTGAGTTAGCCACTGCTTTGACGGGCATGTACATACTCAAATTGGGCCCCCATCGCAGGGACCTTTGCCGCAGTCCAGCCGTTATTGAAGCATATCGCGATTGTGGCGCACAGTACACGCAGCAAGAGGGAATCCCACGCCGGATCGTCAAATCATGAGGGACGACTGATCTCCCGCCTGTCTACCCTCGCCATTACACCTTCCCTGACACGGAGTACCCTATCTTGATCTCTCGGCGAGCACGCTCGCGGAGTACCCTTCTCCAGACGCCGCCGACACGACGACGATCTCTAATCCCTCAATACAGCCTTCCTCTCCACGGTGGGCGCGTACTGTACATGCATCCGCAGCCACTCCTCCGCCTTGTCGCAATGCGGCAGCCCCATCCTGATGTGTCGCGTCTCAAGCACATGGGGGTGCGGGAGCCGACCGAGGCGTTTGTTGCTCGCTCGATATGACGACTCGTTGATCTCGGCCTCAGCGTCATGCGACCCGAGTTCCTACCTCTGCCGCGCCGCTGCTCCACAGAAGAGGTGTACGAGAAGAAAACCAGTAGAAAGGAGTGCGCGACTCATCCCTCTCCGCGCTTCTCAAGTCGGACGCACGGCGCACGCCCAGATTGAGGACGAAATCTCATCGTGCTCCTAAACGTAAAGGATTCGGACACCAACAGCGCCATGCTCGGCACGGGTCCCTTGTCCTCTACTTGCTCGTCACGCAACGTAACCACCTCTCCGCCTGCCCTCTACTCGCTCGCCGCATTCCACACGCAGCCTTCGCGTGAACCTCGACGGGGGCCACGTGTATCTTCGCACGCACGACGTCTCCGCGTCCAGGTCCGACTCGCACTCCGCCGATGCGATGCTGTCTTATCAATTGGATAGTCGCGCTCGAGGCGGCCGTCCTCGTGATCGGTGGAACGCCATCCCGGCCTGCCGACCGTAACTGCCGCCGCTGCGGAATCGCGGTGTGCTGAGGTTTTATCGCCCCCGGCCTCCGTTTACGTATGGGTTTCGATAGTAAATAGTTCATGGTCTTCAGTACTGCATATCTGTTTGTTCCCTGAGCTGGATATGTCTTTTACTTCTTAAAAGTAAAGAGTGGACAGCGATTGGAAGCCATAGCTATAGGATATAAGTACTGGAGTCACTGAATCCTAGCGGATTCTCTTTTCAAGAGTACTGCTTGGCAGTCACTAAATAGGCAATTGTAGCACAGCCTCCGACCCCAACCTATGAGTCCCTTCCATTACTTTACAGCTCGTATTTCCTCAAGTCCACGCGAAACTCTTCACGAGTCCGTATTTCAGCATGGCAAGACTGGCGGGCCTGCGAACTGCAGCTTATGATCTTCTCCCTTCTCGACAGTGTGACTCTCCGCGCTCTCGCTCGAGTCTCTAGGCGCTTCAAATCCCTAGCCCTTTTTCCATTGCTCGCAACGTATGATCTCTCAGCTTCCGAGACCCAATCTGGTACAGTCTACCTTCCCGGAAAGGCATCCTTTCTGGTCCCGAGGTCGTATACAGCCCATCCGAAACCTCGCTATCTTTCATGGAGGGTTCTCACTCCACGCCATCGCCTCCGTTTTGGCCACCACACCGAACATTCCTCGTGTAATCCTGCGCCTCTCTACTCGCGGATTGAAACTTGAAGCCATTGAAGTAGCGAGTTTGATGTCACCTCTTTACCGCTGGATAGATCTAGTGATACGCATCCACATCTAAGATGGTCGAGGCCGCGTGGACGTAAACCCTCCGCGCTGGGATCTCCCGAATCCCATACACCCAGGCCCCAGGGCATTGCTCAGCTTTTTTTCACCCCCAGACGCCCTCGTTCTCATCACGAGCATTTTTGGTTTCCACTCGCCGCCCTTTTCTTGTCTCTTCTCAATTTCTGTTCCTGGATCGCCTGGTGGTACGTTGGGCGAGAGTGGGACATGCATCTCCTGATAAAACATCATCTGAATTGGACGCAAAGCAGCATCATGCATCCAAGCTCTCTCTCTGCCCAAAGGCGGACGGTTAATGGCGTGCATCTACGATGATGCTCCTCCGAGAACTCATATGGATCTAGGAGGACTCCTATCTCTGGCGCTTCCCTCAGCAACAGAAGGTGTGCTTTGCTACGTTGCGTTTCGGAAACACATTGGAGACTGTGAGTCTCAATTATGGCTCTGGCATCAGTTTTGGCCCACTGCTCGACTTTATACGCCGCCATCCTTCTGTCCGCAAACTTGAACTCGATTGCGGTGCCCTCCGCCTCGCATCACTCACGGAGAGCCCCCGTCGCACCGGCACTTTCAACATCGCCTGTCTGTTCGCCCCGCCGTTATACATTCCCTACCTGCGTCCCGCCGTTTCTGGGGTCCAGAAAGTGACGCTCAAGCTTAATGCACGCATGAAGTACGACACATACGTCCGCGCGCTCGCTGCCATCGATCCCGCGTGGCCGGTCCACACCCTCGCCCTCGACTTTCAAAATTACACGCCATTGTCTTACACCCCTGGCTTGTCTGTGCACGCAATCCCCTGGCGGGCGCACCCGGACGCCGGCATGGAAGCTCGTCTCCACACCGTCCGCGTCCTCAAAATTCACAACTTCAAACTTCCCGCGGAGGATATCGAACCACTCGCGCGCTGGCTGACGCGCTTCCCGGCATTGGTGCAGGAACAGTTTAAAGACTGGTTTACCATCGATATTTCCATGGTCGAGCCAGCGGTCGTACTAGCCCGGTCCATAGCCGAGGCCTTGAATCTTCAATCGCCATGAGGGTGAGCCACCGAATATCAGTATTCAATATTCCATTATTTTTCTAGGTCTTTTTCTCCGCGCGTACTAGTATTCGAAACTAGTGTCAGCCATGAAGCCAACGGGAAATTTCTTTCTTTCTTTCGGGCGGGTCATATCGTCAAGATGCATCTCGTCCTACAACTCCTCATCGCCGTGCAATTCATTGGGACATTCTGGATCGTAACTTCGATGCATTTTTTGAACGAATGATATGTTTGTCCCGCCTTTTGCTTATCCATCGACATAGATTCTATCCTTATTTAGTCTACATACCCTAGGATTTATTCAAGTATACCTCCTTTGTGAATACTTGCGTGTACGGTCTTCATATTATAGTCGAGCGAAGAACTGTGGCTGTGCAGAATCAGATGCTCGTAAAAAATTGTGGCGGTGTTGCCGGCCCGGCTACAGAAGCCCTTAAGATGGCCTCAAACTTTTGCGCCTGCCTTGAGCAGGAGAACATTGGGCTTGTCTCTGATGAAAGAGTTCATCCCTGGCTCATGGGACGTGGTCGGAGATCCGTATTGGATCATATTTGATGAATCACCATGTATGTTCGAAATATTGGCCGTTGAATTGGCCTGCAATAATTGCGGTTAAGAGATTACTCCAGTGGTAGAACGAGAGCCCCGATTAGTCCATGTAATATCGGATCCCTTAAACATGGGTTGCACTATCTGGGCAGGTGGGCCTGGCCAGAATGACGAGGATTGCGAGGGTGCTGTCTACGCTGAGTGCTCCTATAGCGGCTTTCTGGACTTCAAAGCGATTCTCCTAAACGCCACTATTGCCTTTCTGACTGCCCTCTCGGCGAAGCATTTATCGAAAACAATACAGGTAGAGGAGGGAATTGCGACTGCGGAATCGCTGGAGGAAATAGACGAGGGCATTGCCATCGCAAACTACCGCGCGCGCATTGACGCCGCGATTCCTCTCTTGCAGAGCTGGGTAAGCACGGCCAAAATATAAAAATATCATTTTATGCTGATGCATCTACATGCCTCCAGGTACGCATCCCGAGTGCCCCAAAACCTGTTCCTACTCAGCGCGAGATCATGGCCGCTCTCAAACCCGCGGAACCTCTACGCCGCTGTTCAGGCTCGGCGTCAGGCAGAAGCCGAGGCTCTCGTGGCAGACATTCCCCTGGCACTCGATAAGCTTGAATCTTATCCCACTGCGCCGCACACCCTCGTCGAGCTCGGCCTGGTGGGCATCACGCCCTCTGCACGTTCCCTGATGTTGACGGCCGCTTGCCGTATGCCGAGGCCAAGGACGTGGCGAAGATCTTGCGGACGATGAGGCCGCACTGCGTATGGCCTGTGGGCTCCTGGCTGCCAGATGATGGTTCAGATGAAGAACCGCCAAGAGGCGTTCGATCTCCGGATCGCGGATATCTTCCCACGAGGGCCCCCCCCTGAAAAAGGAAATTTTGGGTAAGCGGCATCAGTCCGGCCATCAAACCTCAAACACTTACAATCGACCGTCGCGCTCTCCTAGCAAACGCGTCCCATTCACTCCGTTCCCCCGCGTTTTTGATGCGACAACCTGCAATCAAGATGGAAGCTGAACAACTCTGCGAATAATGTACATATTCTCCTGTTAAATAGCTCTTCTTGGCAAATGACATACATCTCTCGCACACCGTCCCCTCCGTCCGAGTCGTACTCCGGCTGATATTGAAAATCAGCAACCTCTTCATGATATTAGAGATCCTCTTCAGGGCCCACAGGCACTCCTCGTCGCAAGTCGCAGATGCCACCGTTGATGATGATTCGGATGCAGAGGTAGAATTGTAAATTTGATTTCATTCCATCTCACAGCTTGAATGTGGGTATGAGCAGTATTTTACTGGGACATGTTCGTGCAGGTGACCAGAAATTTGCGCCCTGCGCAACAAAAGCGAGCTTGTAGAGCGTAATAGTGGTAGTATTGACCTGCCGTGATGATCGCGTCAAGCCGAAGCCCAATCAACGCCACCTCGCGTGGCCAGATCAAATTCCGAGATCCAGAGATCACCCGCCTCTTGAGAACCGCATTTCATTGAGAAAATGATCGCTGTTTTTGAGGCCACGCAGCCTGGGTGGATTGTCCGTACATAATTGAATGGTACGATCTGTCTTCTTCAACATTACATTCCAATTTTGCTCATCATGATCCTCGTGCAGCCTGACGAAATATGTTGTATAAATTCCGAGATCTGTGTATGTTCCAACATGAGCATCATTTGTACTTATGAAACCGACGGCTAAGATGAACGCGTCCACGGTTTGTTTGGGTCAGAATGGCCGAATTCGGATACGTTTGTCCTTGCAGAAAGTCGGAGCTGACAAAACCGAGAATGCATCCGGCTTCTTATTCGGCTCAGGCGTCCACGATCATCATGCATGTTCACAGGCAGGCGCTAATAAGAATTCAGGAGAGACACAAAGGCGCATGCAGTTGATGAGGGTAATGGTCAGAGAGCCCTTGTTGTTTGGAGTATCCGTAAACCTTTGAAGGCAGAGGCTGAGGCGACGCCGCGAGGTGGATAAGCAGCCCGCAACCGCCGCTAACATGTAATTCGTACAAAGAGGGTGATAAATCGCCTGAAGATTACCACACAACGGCACTACTTACTCGGTCGCTGCAGGGCAGCATAAAAGGGAGAGCGCCCTCCTTTTTCTTCATCCTTGGATGTCGATCCACCCTGCGCTTTTACTGGCTGCGGCCACCTGTCTCTCGCTTGTTGTCTGTTTCACCTGGCAGAAATTCTGCAGATCTCCCGCCCTTTGGCTCCAACAACTGCATTCGCTGGGGCAGCCACGAAGCCACATGCTTCCGGGCACCGCGGTAGTTTGTGGAGGAAGGTATGGTACGCCAACATTGCGTTTTACCTAGCTTATGAGCTGCATTTACAGCATCGCTGGAATTGTGGCCGCTCGAATCTGTGCTGATCATTTTGAGCGAGTAATCATCATTGATCCAGAGACCCAAGATTCTGAAAAGCCAAAGACACGGATCATGCAATTCAACGCGTTGCACGGTAAACCAGATAGCATCAGACGTCAATGATTTTCTGACCGTTCTTCAGCGTATCTGGCTCTTTTTCTTGACGGCGCGCGACGACTGTGGCCCCACTTTGACGCGGAGATGAAAGCGGTGGGCGGCTGGTATGTCACCGAGCACCCATTTCGAACAGCACAAGAAATATTGCACAGGTTTCCCATCGTGGACACACAGGTTCACTACTCAGGAGTCCAGCTGTTGACACCATATAAGGACTATCCAGAAGGCCAATTTCCGGAAACTTTAATGATTAGGAGGTCCGTTCTTCAGAAGGGATTACACCGACTTCTGATGCAGCACGCCACATCGCTGAGAATGAGTGTGCTTCCTGGAGTGGTAACGGGTGTCCTCGCATCCGACAGTGCTGCATCAATCGACACAGTCACAGTTCGTCAGCTCGACGGCACGAACATGTCTCTCCACGAAGTAGCATTGGTCGTCGGTGACGTTTAAATCCGGCGCCCTAGTTTCGCGCGTCCATCTTATTACTCGCACAGACTGCACCGGCACGACTCAAGCAGGTCTGAAGTGGTTGAACGCCGCTGGGTTCAAAGTTCCGGACAATATTCGCTCTCGATATCGTGGCAATTTGCGCTATGTAACAATCAGCTTCATTGTCCCTCCAGAGCTTGCCTCCAAGCTCCCCATCCCAGCACTTCAGATGAAAACAATGCTTGTGTACGCCCTACTACCACATGACGATGCCCAGTCGTCGACGTTGATGCTGGCTATTACCGACAACAATACAAGTATGGATTACTTCACTGTCCTCAGCCTGAACGTTGAACTACAATTTTGCACAGTGCAACTAGTATTTGGAGATACGTCTCACAGATCCTTACCTCGAACCGCCGGCGAAGTAGTTCCGTTCATCGCAGAATTTCGAGGATTAAACATTCCCATTCCGTCCTGGGTTATCGAAGTCATCGAGACGCTTTGTGAACACGGCGAGCCCACCTTCGATTTTGTGAAGATTCGTATGTTGCATCATCTGTGGGGTATGTGGATAATCGACATATACATTATTTAGCCGTCCAATCATTCGTACGGTATCACTCATTGCGCAAGGGCGATTTGCCCTTAAATTTCATTGCTCTGGGCGATGCGTCCCTGCAATTAAATCCGGTTCATGGGCAAGTATAATTCGTGTTAATGATCCCTGCATTTTCACCTCCGTTTTCATTCAGGCAAGGATGTGCGAAGATCATAATGAATGGCATAGCGTTGAATTCCCTTCTCCATACCGTGGAACCATCCGGTTTTACAGAAGACTTTTCGGCGCGTTACTTCGAGCATTCTGCCTCGTGTATGGAAGCTTTATGGTGAGCCCAAGTATGCAGGCTCAATTTTTCAATCTTGAATCCTAACCCCTCGGTGATTCAGGGATGCCACGAGATTACATGGTAAACCTGGTCTTTAATTCAACCGAAGACGAGGCGTCTGATGCATTTTCATTCAGACTACGGATCGGCGATTTGTGAGCCTGTGGATGGAGAAACAAGAGACACTGGCCGCTTCGTGCGCTGGTTTGAACGTAAATTGTTATCTGCTGCGACACAGGTGAATGTCTGGTGAAACATGACTGAATATTCGAATCTTACAATCCATCTCAGGATGAGGAAGTTGCGTCGGCCTTGTGGCATGTTCGCCATATGCTCGCAGCCGACAAGGTTCTGTTTGCTCCCACCGTTCTATGGAAAGTTCTCTGGACTCGTTCTCTATTTTGAGAGCGTCATGCAGTAACACACGAACATTGGGATGCCGCTGACTGAGAGAGAATTGGCGAGATCCATCAAACTGCGATTCGTATACTAACAGTCAAAGATCCTTACGATTTTTCGGATATCCCCAGCCAACCGTTATATTTGCCTTGAGCTTCGGAGTTCACTCGATCTCTTCCTCACTTTGGTGATGACTCATCGCCTCTGTCTTCAAGCTAAATTCGCGCATACTGCAAACAGAACACGCGCTCTCTCTCTTTGCATTTTTACGGTTCACCTCCATTGTTGACCCCGTTTTTTCTTTTGCTATCTGAATAATCTTGGAAGCTGGTTGATGGTCCGATTGGGAAAATAATTGAGAAGTCCGCAGAGTTCCAGCTTCGGTCGGAAAATCTTGGAGCTTAGAGTTATGGTAACCCCAAGAAACTCTCTAATTCCTCGAAGAAATATCCCCTCCTCCTCGCTCAGAAGGCTCACCATTGAAGGGATGGGCTCGGGTATATTCACTTTTTGAGTCTCTTGCATGGGACGGGCTCGACCACTTCCTCTGCAACCAGCACAGTCTACAATCCGTCGAATCGAATCCCCGTATTATCAGGATTGTCTAGCTATCCGGATAGCCTTACCGCGAATCGATTTGATGGGCGTCTTGGACGTGCGGTTGAAATCGAAAGCCATTTTGACGGATGATGTTGAGGTATAATACTTAGCAGCGTCATCACTAAACATCTCTCCTAGACAGACACACAACGAATATCAACTTGGACCGCGCTTTGTTAAAGTCAGTTCGTCACGACTATTTTGGCTTTTACAGTGATGTAGAGAAAACAACATCAGGATGTCCTCCATTCTGAGACGACGTGGACTGCCTCATCTCAATCAAGTTGTGGTTGGAGGGTTGAAAACAATCTTGAGCGGACCATTTGACCTCAACTTGTAGTGGAGCTTGTGGTGGAGCTCGAGTTGGCGGCTACTCGAGTTTAGAAGCTCTCGGAATGTTCGCGCTCCGGCATATGATGGACCTTTTATTTTGGCGCTAAATTGGCTCGCGAACGGTGCCGCAGGTTGCCGTACCTTACCTTATGTCGACCGAGGCGCAGGGGCGCAGGACAGCGCTGGTGATATCCGGGCAGAGTTTAAAAGACTTTTGAGACCGCGTAACTTGATAAAGACTGGAGGTAGCTGTGTACCCAGACATACATACGCTTGAATAAGGACACCTCTCACAGGCTCTCACTTTCACCTACTGCCTCTTCCTGAACAACACCTTCCCCTCCGGACTTGGCGCCACTATCGTCCCAAACGTGAAATCCGCTGGGCGCACCCCCTCCACCTCCGCCTTGACATCGTAGTTGATCACAAGGTGCGCGAGCATCGCTTTGAGCTCCGTCGCCGCGAAGAACCGGCCCTATTTTATTTTCGATCGCATCAATAAGTAAATATGCGAGTGAGTGAATTCGATTGCGCAGCGCATAAATTGTGATTGCGGAGGAAATTTACTACTCACAGGACACGCGTGTTTGCCCGTTCCAAACGGTAGGTGGTCCACGCCAGTGGAGATCATGTGGCGCTTGAAGATGTCTTGGCTGTCGCTGGGGTCATCACGGTGCTCTGCCATGAACTCCGCGCGCTCCCGCGCGTAGCGGAACCCGTCGAATGTAGTGGCGTTATCGTGTTTGGCTAGAAGCAAAAAGAAAAAGAAAGTTTAGGAAACAGGAGCCATCACAGTTGATTTGTTCAAGAAAAACCTGAACTTGAACTCACAGGTGTCATAGTGGGTTGGGCCAGCCGCGACGCTTATGAACGCGCCGTAGGGCAGCACCATGCCGTCCGAGAAGCGGAAGCCCTCTTTCGCCATGACGCGACGTTGCATCACCACTAGATTTTCGCCGGTTAGTCAGGTCAGGTGTGCGCAAGGAGGATCATGGAGTTCGTGGAGGGAGGTATACGTACGCGGTCCGCCATTATTGAGCCGCTGTGACTCGCGCAGGAAGCTGTCGATCTCGACCATGCTGTTCAGCGCGGCCTTCGTCCAACCCTCCTCTGCGATGACGCGTTCCACCTCTTCACGCATAGGCAGCAGATACTCTGGGTGGGTCGTCAGATCGAAGACTGCATGGGTGAAGGCCTATGGAGCAGAGTTGAAGTTGGAGGGCCTGAACGTTGACAACAACTGCCCACCATAGAAGACGTGTGGATTGCGGCCATGTTAATCCCGAGGACACGCAGCACCAGGTCCTCTTGCGTACGCTCCTCGCCTTTCGCAATCTCCAAGAGCCACGAGATGAGGTCGTTCTGTCCGGGGGGAGCGCGAAATAATTTTCAATAAGTGCAGCCCCAGGTTAGACATCCTTGAAGATCCTCACCGGCTTCCCTTCCCAATCAGGCCCGAGCTCCTTCTCCTTCGCCAGCCGCTCTTCGAGGATTGCACCCAGATACGATAGAGCCCGGGCGTTGCTCTTGTCCTTGTTCGAAATCCAGGGTCCAACGATTCTGCGTGACCCCACCGTCAATATGATTTATTTTGAACGATGCAATGCTGCAGTATGAAAGGCACGATACGTACGGTCGCAGGAATTCAGGAAATAGTGTGATTATGTTGGCACTGCGGACGCAGTCAATTGTGTGCTGAATGTTGTTGTCCAGATACGCTTGATTTCTGCCTGCGTCGAGTTAACTTGGGATTAGCCGGTGGGCGGTGGGTAATTTTAATTGCTTACACAGTGGAAGGCCCACGAAGAGGCGGTTGCTGACGCGCGCCACAATCGACATCGTTGTAGGCAGAACGGGGAGAGGTGTCCATTCTGAATCATTTTCATAGATAAGGATGAAACGAAGAGGGGTCTCCCTTACATACCAGATCCGTTGTTCAATTGCACAACGTCATTAAAAGCGCACACGATCTCATCTCTGACGTCCGGGAAGCAGGCATGCAGATTCCTGGTGAGGCTGGTGCGGACCGTTAGTTGGTGATACGGATTCTCCGCGATGCTGCGGCCCATCGTCAACGTCAACTGGGCAACCTGGAGGCGATTGATCAGCCTTAAAAGTGAGTAAGTGACGGAAGACCAGCGCACCTCTTCAACACCTTTGTAAAACGACAAGACGTTCTCTGGCTGGTTGCCGATCTCTTTGATGAGTTTGGGGCCGCAGACGATGTACTCCCAGCGATAAAGCCGCGCGATGCGGAATAGGCCATCGGGATACTGGTCGTAGCCCCGCTGGATGAGGGCCGGGGCGTTGGAGAGAAAGCTCAGGCCGTCCCGATAGTTTGCGAGCAGGCCGGAGGAGCCCACAATGGGGATCTCGTCCCGCTGGTGGGAGTGAGATCGATGTTGTTCGTTGCGACAAATTGGAGCGGGGGCTGCACACCTTGGGAGTATAGAATACTTTGCGAACGACGAGGAGTCCGGCCACGGCCAGTACGCCGTACTGAGCAAGAGGCTTTAGATCGTCCATGAGCGGGAGGAGAATCGTGGGGTGGCGGTTGGACACGACGTACGTATTTATGCGTCGGATGAAGGAAATGATGCAGCAGTGTAACCGGACAGTAAGAAGGATGCCATAAAAGGGCCGCGCGAGTCTCTCACGCGTTCAACGCGAGTTCAACGCGTTAAAGAATTAGAATAAAACGAGATAAAGAAGTGAGGAAGATACCTTTGTTTGTGTGCAAAGTTAAGGATACAGTCTCAACGCGGTCGAGTCGCCGATCGGGCGGAGTGGAGGGCGGCGGGCCAAGGTCCCCGGGCCTATGACCTGACCAATATTACGAGTATTGAGGTAGCAACGCTTCTGAAGGGAGCGATGCGAAGCCTGGCAGGGAATTCAAGGACTGATAAGGAACAATAAGGCTTGTGTTTCCAGTCGGAGCTCGGAGTAATCCCGTTGCGCTGTTGATCACCATCCTGGCTGTAGGTTTTCAGGTGGTGGGACCAGTCATATGAGGCAGAGGTCCTGGCAAATAAATGGCCACGCGCAGAGCTTCACGGGCCCAGTTCTCGACCGTCGTAGAGGAAGAGGAGAATCCTGGAGAAACTGAGATTAACAAGCCTATGCAGTGGCAGGCGCAAGGCAGACGTCGCCGCAACGCACATGCCTTGCGCGTATTTCTAGCCATTCTTGGGGTGTATGGGATTGAGCCCTGGATCCTGGAATCCTGGGACATCTGGTCTATAGACGAGTGGTCGGGCAGCGCCAACAATCGGCCGATCGGCAAGTTGATCGGTAGATGCCATCAGTTAGCTTGTCTTCGCATCATGATCTCGGTCAGCCTGCATCAGGAAATTGTTGGCCAACAGATCTGGCCGGATCTAGCCATATGATCAGGATCCGCCTCACGAGATAAGATACTGCGGACTGGTCCGCTGACGCGCCCTGGTAACCGGCAGATCGCCGCTTGTTTTTTTCGCCCGCGCGGATGAGCTGGCGTCAGCAGGGCAGGAGACCTATCATCAGTGCACGCCGGGTACGCGCTCATCCGGCTGGTAGGCTGGCGTCAGCCGGGCAAGAGACCTATCGTCAGTGCGCGCCGGGTACACGCTCATCCGGCTGGTAGAGCCCTTGTCCGCATACCCACGCTGCAATGCTCACTGCTCGTCGATGGTCGTACGCAAAAAAAGAATGGGCAAAACAAATTGAATTAAAAAAGATACAATAAATATTGGTGGCCACCGCAGGGAGCTCAAGCCTCCTCCTCCTCGTCGGCCATCTGCGACCACAATGCCGCCCGCGAAGCGACCGCCGCCTTGCTGGTATCAGCAGAGGAGCTGTGATTTGGGAAGATTTGCCTGCAATACGTTAGTTAGTATCATATGGACCATTTGGACAGCGACGTACTGGTTCCACCAGCTGAGGAGCTCGTCAACACGCCGCTTGGCAGCTGAGCCTTCTGCGGGGCCTTCGAAAAAATCGACAATAAAGTCGTACAATTGCTGTAGGGACACCTTGTAGTACTCCTGGACATTCCAGGAGGAAACGGTGGTGAGCGAGAACCAAACCTGAGTTTGAAATGAGTAGCAGGCACGCTGATCAAGTGCTTAGCCCACGTACGAGTACAGCGATATATGCGATTGAGCGCGGGGTGACACGCCCATTCATACCGAGCCTAGTGGCGACGTTCTTGCCAATGGCTTTGCCAGTCGCACCCTTTCGGGTCTTATTCGTAGGTGCGGTGTTCTCCGAGTCGTCCTTTGCAGAGGAGGGAGCGGTAAAAACGGCCTTGTACGACTAGTCACATTCAGTCGATGCTCGCTCAAGACTATAGGCACGTACTTTCACCAGGTACCGGCCTTTGAGGTAGCCTTGGGCGATTTTATTGGGAGGGGGGGCCTTGAAACCTTCATAGAAGACCCGAAAGAAGAAATCTTGGCTGAGGTCGAATTTACTACGAAAAGCGGCACGGACGCTGGCGACGAAGACATCAAAGAGAAGTCAATGTGGTGATCAATCAACACGAGTAAATATCTCACGCTGGGTCCTTCCAGTCCTCCGACACCGAGGTGAGCAGAGCACCCGTTATGTCGTGCTCAACGCCTCGAGTACAGCGGTCGGTGTCCAGATGAGGCGCCCTCTGCCTCGCCACCTCCGTTTCGCCAGTTTCCTCGTTCACCACAGTGATCGGCGGCGTGTGGTCAAATACCTTGATATCTGGTTTGTCGAGGTCGTTATTTATCCAGGTACCCATACACCAGGTCACCCTGCCGAAGTCGTCGCTTCGAGCGTCATTGGCCCCCTTCTGAATCTGAAAGTAGGTGAGCGACTGCAGCGTCCATGGAATGAACACGAACCAAAACAAAATAGTCCATTTTCTCTGAGATCGACATCTTGGTGATCCTGTCCGTAAGGCCCGGGATGAGGCGGTCAATAATAACGTAGGCCTCGTAGTTGCGCTCGCAGCTGTGAAACACGTCAATGAGGAATATAGGTAAGCTGGTCACATACTCTCGCTTCTTCGCCAGAAATGCGCGTTCTTCTTGAGTAAGGTCCTTGGCGTACTCGTTAATGCCATGGTCATCTGGAAGGGGGTTGCGCTCGTAGGCTTGGGCATCGGCGATGATGTGGACAATCTCCCCAAACAATGCGGCAAGCTTCCGAATCCCACGCCCCATGCCTTGAAGGGATGCTTTTGGTCTACGGTCAAGTGTCAGTGGGAAGGTAACGAAGAAGGCAGAACTGACTCAGCATCAGAGTTGGTACGTTTCCTCTTAGCGTTCTTTGCGAGTTGGACGTGGTACAGGGTCTCAAAGTCGACCGCCTTGTTAGCAGACAGGCGCTGCCGCGCCGGGGAACGCCCACGGGGGGGACTCGATGATCCAGACGCACGTGGCGGCGATCGACGCGATAACGAATCACCCGATCCTGGGGAACGGGAAGACACATAGTCACGGCGGGAGGAGGAAGACATACGGTCACGGTCACGACGGGAGGAGCGGGAAGACGCACGACCACTGGGCGAGGAACGTGACGATGGGCGGCCACCGTGACGGTCTTGGGAGCGACGGCGCGGATGTGGTGGGGGAGTGCGCTCGGAGGAGCGGGATGATGCGCGGCCGCCGTGGCGTGAGGAGTTGTTGCTGGGCATTGAAGAGGGGAATGCTAGTGGGGGATGATGGGGATAGGAAACAACAGGTCAGCAATCCCAGCCCGCTCTTATATCTGGCTAACAACCCAATCAAACAAAAACAGCGCGTCGTCCCTCAGCACATGTGATCGTAGAATTGTAATTTCATTGATATTTTGTTTCGGCAGATCGGGCTGCCGCCCCCGCGATAAGACTTGGCACTCCCCGCGCACATTGTCGCATTTTGTCACCAACGACTCTGGCATGGCGGCCAGTACCGCGCTGCATTTGAAGCTTTTTTGCCCCTGGAACTCGCGCCGGATCCTCTTCGCCGTATTAATTTTTCTCCTCATATTTATGTCAACGGTCGCACATGCATTTCCGTGCGGTGCTCCGGGGTGCAAAGACGGAAGCCCTTCGCAGAGTGGTCTGAAGCGGCATCAAACAAGCTGCGAGGCGTACCTCCAGACTTTGAGCGCCATTACCTCTACTTCGGCACCCTCTAGCGGACCGCTACTTAACAAAAAACACCGGGTGCCCATCAAAAGAAAATTCGCTCTTGATCAAAGAAAGGCCCGGATAACTTTGACTGAGGTGCGTCAAAATTCTGTATGTCAATTTTGAGTGTGCTAATGGTGCCTCCAAAATGTTTAGACTGTTCCGAGCACATCTGCGAGTGGGAGCGCCGCACCGGCGTCGTTTAATGATGAGGATATTGTCATGGATGGCCCCGGGCCCGATTTTCCGGACGATTTTCAGCGTGAGCCTTCTGCGGCTCCAGAACAGCCTTCTCTTGAGGGCGCTGGACCCCCGGGAGACGTGGACCTCCAGGACCTCCCGCCGGATGCGGACACGGGAAAGCCAAAGCGGACTATTCGCCTACCTCGCCGTTACCGCGATATTTTACCAGAGGTCCCTCCTCCGGTGGACGATTCCGAGGCCCCGCCCGATGCGCAGACCACCGTACAGCGTGTACGTCTCATTGTTCGAGATACTTTCTCTACCGCCATGAATACATTCGGACTTTGGCGCTCCTACTTGCACCGCCCCACCTATGATCCCGATTCATTGATTCAATTGGACGACTTGTCCAATCAGTTTCCTTCCGAACCACCTCCTGAACACTCCCCCAACGTCCCGAAGCAGCCCGCTACTTCCTCTATGAACCGCTCCGCAGCGCTTCTGCTGGAATGGCAGAACAATGGACATACCACAAAAACTGTTGGGCAGCTTAAATCGCTGGTCAACGATGTCCTGTTAAATCCTGAATTCAAAGTCACGGACCTTCAAGACTTCAATCCTGAACGCGCACAGAAACAAGCTCAGAAGGATGCCGAAGAAGAGTTTCCCCTTCTGAAGGATTTTCAGAAAGCCAGTGTCGACATCGATGTTCCTTCGGGCTCCACCACCATCCCATCCCGCATTTTTTCCGTCCCAGGCCTATATTATCGTAGTCTTGTTACAGTCATCAAGGCAGCCTTCGCAGATCCGCTATCACGTCACTTTCATTTCACGCCATTCAAGCTTTTCCACAAAGTACGCAGCACGGCGGCCCAAATTCGCGTTTTCAGCGAGATCTATAACTCCGATGCTTTCATCAAAGAGCATGACAACGTTCGACTGCGTGGTGCTCTTCCTCCGGATGCTCCTGACTGCAAACTAGAGAAGGTTGTAGCGGCACTTATGTTCTGGTCCGATTCGACGCATCTCACCAATTTCGGGACCGCCAAATTGTGGCCGGTTTATATGCTCTTCGGAAACCTCTCCAAGTACATCAGAGGTAAACCGAACGCAGGTGCCGAACATCACGTAGCTTACATTCCCTCGGTGAGCATATCAAATGTTGCGGCGACTAGGTTTCTAATAGTGCGGCAGTTACCGGACTCCATCCAAGATATGCTCGCAGAGTTCCATGCTAAGTGGGCCACTCAAAAGGGAGAGATTCTTACCCATTGCCGCCGTGAATTAATGCATGCTGTTTGGAAACATCTTCTCGACGATGACTTCCTTCATGCATACAAATACGGCATTGTCATTCGATGTCACGATGGAATTGAGCGGCGAGTTTATCCCCGTCTTTTTACTTATTCTGCAGATTACCCGGAAAAGTGACCCTCCCTCTCAGCCTCTTGTATGACCTTGCTAACATATTTTCAGGGTTCTGCTCGCAACGATACGTGACGGTGGACTATGTCCCTGTCCTCGATGTCTTGTACCAAAAAGTGAATTACATCTCATGGGATTTGCGCGAGATATTACAGCGCGAATTTCGAAGGCCAGAACTTATTTTGGACGCGCCATCCGCAGGGCCCGTTCATTTATCTACAAGTCCGCAGCCCCCATCGGATCGGAAAAGGTGAATGCTCTTCTCAAAGAGACCTCGTCTGTTCCTACCTTCGTGAGTACCGATTTGGATTCAAATGATTATAGCTGAATATCTTGTACAGAACGCTTTCATTGAGCGTCTTGGGGACGACTTCAATCTTCACCAAATGCTCGTTATTGATTTCATGCACGAGTTTGAACTCGGAGTATGGAAAAATCTTTTCACCCATCTTGTTAGGCTTTTAAATGCCCAACTGCATGCTCATGTGAATGGCCAAGCGCTGGTAACTGAGCTAGATCGACGGTCCGTCTTCTCAGGTTAATCATATTCCGTCTAATTATTTCCTCAGATACCGCCAGATGCCCAAATTCGGACTCGATACCATCCGAAAATTTGCAACGAACGCATCCGAGATGAAGAAACTCGGCGCCCGTGACTTTGAAGACTTGCTTCAATGCGCCATCGCGGCTTTCGAGGGGCTTTTCCCACCTGAACACAACGACCGAGTCCTCAAGCTCCTGTTTCGTATGGCGGAATGGCATTCCTTTGCCAAATTACGCATGCACACGGATCCAACCCTCGAGCATCTAAGGCGCTTGACCCGTGAGATAGGTCGCCTGATGCGAGAGTTCAAAAAGACGACGTGCGCCGAATTCAAAACATTTGAACTGGAGCGAGAGACAGCTGCCCGGGGACGTCAAGAGCAGCGTGTAGCAAGCGCCAGGGCTGCAGCGGCAGATTCTTGTGGTAAAAATCCTGCGCCAGCACCGGCGGGCGCCAAAACGTCGAAGAAGGAGAAGAGTCTTAACCTCAATATTTACAAGTGGCACGCACTTGGTGATTACGCCCCAACAATCATGCTTTTTAGCCCGACAGACTCTTACTCTACGCAACTGGTGCGTCGCGTTCGATTCTATTTATCGACTTCTTTCTTAAACATGAATTTCCCAGGGCGAGAGTCTCCATCGCTTGGTGAAGCGCATGTACGGGTTAACGAACAAACGGGATCATACGGCCCAAATAGCCAAACTTTACATGCGCTTAGTCCGTGCCCGAGCTTCTGGGGCAATCAGTAGTGCTAAAGAATCACGAGCAAAATCTCAGATACCTTCGGGTAAGGCGCTGGTAAGGACGGGCAAACTAAAGGTCCCTAGACATATGCGACAGCACCGCCATCTCCCGACTGACGCGGAGGACCCGTATGGTGCTGGTTCTCTGGACGTGCATCATTGTATCAGCAACGTGCGAAGAAAGGGGCTTGATCTCTCTGATTTTGCCAGTGGGGCAGATCCAGCGAAGAAGGCAAGCTCATTTTTCTCGCTTATCCCTTATCCTGCGTCTTTTCAAGTCTGACTCAAAGCAGGATTTTGTCCCCAAACTTAAAGAGCACCTTCTTGGCCGCCTTCTCAACCGCGCATTCGATGGCGACACGCATGAAGAATTTACACCGGATGATCTAAACACCATACGTTTCGTGAACAACCGAATTTATTCCACAAAAATCCTGCGCGTCAATTATACCACCTACGACGTACGGCGGGATCAAGATGTGCTGAATCCGGACGAGCACTCCTTTGTCATGGTCAAAGCGCCAGATGGCGAGTCACATCCATATTGGTATGCTCAAATTTTGGGCGTGTTTAATGCCACGATCTTCCGTGTTGCTCCACCTGCTTCGCCAACGTCTTCAGTAATTATGGAGTTTTTGTGGGTGAGATGGCTCGGGACGGAGCCTGGTTACCGTGACGGAATTCGACAAGCTAGATTGCCTCAGGTCGGCTTTGTCGAGGAAACGGATGCTTACGCTTTTGGATTCCTGGATCCCGAGCATGTCATCCGCGCATCTCACCTCCTCCCTCGGTTTTTTGGTGGTCGTACCAATGACCTTCTCGCCACCCAAGAACCGACTGCGGCTCGGCGTATTGGCGATACGGAAGATTGGGCTAATTATTATGTTAACATGTACGCCTAAATTTCTTCCTTCACTCACATCATTGATTCTTAGTGTTTTGCCCTTAGCTTCGCGGACCGCGATATGCTGATGAGATACGTGGGTGGTGGGATCGGGCACCAGGATGTCGAGGCACTGTCAGGCACTGACATTCAGGAGAAGGATGACGAGATCGACGGAGACGTTGGTTCCCGAGATTCTGATGAAGAGTCAGACTCCGACTCGAACTCAGATTCTGACAGCGAGGAGGAAGAGGACGAAGGAGAAGCGGGTGGTGAGGGTGAGGAGGAAGAAGAGGAGGAGGGAGAAGCAGGTGGTGAGATGGACATTGACGATAGTTATGCAGCATTATAATTCTCCTGGCATCGGATGTAATATTCGAATGATTTTCTTGCATATTTTCGCAAACATGGGGGGTGCAAATGGGCCCGTAATGAAGGTCAAAGACTACGAGCTTGCATACATTTGTATACTTATCTAGGATTTCTCCGAGCTCTCGACGCGACGGTGGTCACAAAAATAATTCCTACAACAACCAGCAACATATCAGATATCACAACCTAAATAAATTTAATTACAAGCTGCATTATATCTAGTTTAATTCTCGTTTTCCCCTTCAGACTCGGGGTCTTCCAATTCATCCTCAGATGCAGTATCCGAATCAATACCACGGAATCTTCGGGCTGCTTCCTCTTGGAGCTGCACCCCGGCAAAGTCCATCATCCTCCGCATTCTGTGCAGCTCGTGGCGCGTACAGCGAAGCTCGGAACGAAGGGACTCGTTCTGCTCAATAATGGCATCCTTCATCAAGATGGCCTCCTTCAAGATGTTGCGCAGTTTTTCGCGTTCTTCGAAGGCGCGGGCTGACTGTTTTGTACAACGATCACAGGTCCTCGCGAGGCCTACGACGTGTCAGAGATGGAGTGAGCCCTAATAAGTGAGTAGGCGACACTTACCTGACACTTCCTCCACTTTGACACGTCCCGAGGAGGTGCTCTGCAACGCGTCGTTCCCGTCAATGTCTTCCCTGACGCGTTTTCGTGGTATATTGTCGAACGCGGGTTCTGGATTGTTTAGCTGAGGGAGAGGCTCTTCAACCTTTATGGTCTGTTCTGAAAGAGCTTGTCGCGTCGAGGACATGGCGGAGTGCAGGACGCGTCGATGTGATGTGACGGCGTGATGTGTGCTTTCAATCCTGCGTGGTAGATACACGTGAGCCTATGCACGTCTGACCTTCGAGCGACAGCTACATATCTAGCCCTGTGATCTCTGGCGAGACTGTCCATCAATCATGCGCACCTATCATTCGGGCCGGATGCTCATGCCAACGGATGTGCGCGTATACTGACGCGCCAGCTCTGCATCAGCCCGACATCATATCATGATGGCCGTCAGCTGATATCCGGCGACTGACAATTTCCTGATGTGAGCGTTCCGAGTCAGCCAGTCCTCAAACCCTTGCTCAAACCATGATGAGCTTGATTCATTCGCCAGATGAACTAGAGACTCTCCTCCCTGTTGTCGCAGCCGCGATGTCGGGTTCTATTCTGCTACTTCATTCCGTACTCGCCGTCAAGTCGGTGCATGGGATCATGATGCTTGCACGCGTCGGGATTCTGGAGGAGCAAAGAGACACGGTTCATCTCACAGAAATCGGCACAGGCCCCATTCGACGACTCAGATTGGCCCGTTTATTTGGCTGTCTTGGACTCGTCGCCCTCTCATTCTCTTATCAGAATGGAGGCCTGGCCCGGGTTGCACTTTTAGCTTCCCCATACGTGATTTGCCTGCCGTCTTCCTACTCGAGGTGATTCTGACATTCTTCCCACAGTTGTATGCCTCCATCCTGACCCTCTTCGCTGTCGGTCCCAAACATACGCCCAACCGATTAATCACACACGTGAACTGCGTGCTGTTCGTCGCATTCTGCGTGTATGTCTACCGCGACCTTTTTCCGTTCGCCACCTTTACCGGCGTTCCTGCGGATTTCGGGCAAGGGTGGCGGTTGTGGGCCACAATCGCGCTGTTATTCCTCACCGCGGTGGCAATCCCTCTATCGACGCCTCGGCGATATATCCCCGTCGATCCGTCGGTGAGTGGCTGAGAGAAGATCTCTTCTGCAAGGTGGATGTTGGCTAAAACGATCACAGAACCCGATGAAGGTGCCGAATCCGGAGCAAACCGCCTCTCTATTTTCTTTGGCTTTCTATTTCTTCTTGGATCCCATCGTCTTTCTCGCCTATCGAGAGTCCCAGCTGTCAGAGGACGCGCTAGACCCCCTTTGTGATATCGATGCCTCCCGCCATCTCATAAACCGCAGCTTCAAGGCAAGTTACTTCCATGTACCCGCCTCACTATCCACTGACTGAGATACATGCATCTCAGGATTTGGATAGCTTCTCCGGAAGCAAATCGCGCCGCCACATTTTTTGGGGGCTAATGCGTGTCTTCCGCCGCGAATTTATCATCTTGGCCGGTCTCCTGGTCTTCAGAGTTCTCACCAATTTTTCCGGGTGTGTCATAATGCACTGCCGCACCCGTCGTGTTAATTCCAAGTCCTCGCAGACCATTCGCTATGAACCGCTTACTCCAGTGCGGACTTCGCTGCGCTGCATTCGCGAAGCTTTTTCGCGTAAATTCTATCCGGCTCTGATCATGTCTGTGAACTCGCATAGGTATATCGAAACGCAAGAAGAACCGGATTCCGGTGTGCGTCCCTGGGTCTGGATTGCCTTGATCTTCCTTGGTCCCGTTGCCGGTACGCTTTCGTGGTTGGATAAAATGAAATGAACATATGCGACTACGCGTTTCAGGATCTCTCGGGATGCAGGCGTACATCTTCCTCAACGTCCGTGCCAATTCCGATTCAGTGAGATGTCGTCGCACTGATATACCATCGTTTGCAGACCCGGTGTCTGGTTCAAATCGAGGCGATCATCACGCAGCTGGTCTTTGCGCACAGGTAAGTAGCACCCCATCGCTCCCAGTGCCCTGCCGAGATACATCAGAGCTAACCACTCCTACTTAGTTTGCGTATCCGCATGAAGGCCGAAACCGGTTCGGAAGGCAAACCGCTGTCCACCCCGGGCAAGAAAGACGCCAAAAAATCGGGGGGAAGCCTTATAGGAAAGATCAACAATCTAGTAACCGTCGACCTAGCAAACATCGGTCCGTCCTTTGTCTTTGTCTCTTCCTCCATTCATCTCCGATTGAACAAACTATGTCTAGGCGAAAGCAAAGATTTTTCAGTCCTGCTCATCTTCATCCCGCTGCAGCTAACAGTGGGGATCTGGTTCCTTCATGGTCTGTTGGGATGGGCTGTCTGGGTCGGCGTTGCGTCGATCGTTTTGCTTGCGCCCGTGCCTGGCTATAGTGCGTCTTCTCCTTCAGGTTAATGTGGGCTTGCCGCGGCTCTGGCTGATTTACAAATTATGATTTTAGTGGCAAAGCTGATTCAGTCGATACAAAAAGCGCGATTGAGACACACGGATGAGAGGGTTCAGTCTGTCAGCGAGGGTGCGCCTTCGTTATCATAAGGACAGAGTACAGGATTGACGTAGCCCAACTGTTAGCTGTGAATGTCCTTCGGATGGTCAGTGACTCTTTGTTTCATTCGGTCCATTGCTGACGGCGCGGCACATTCAGGTCAAGCTGTTCGGGTGGGAGGAGAAGATGAAGGCCAGGATTGGGGACAAGGTATGTTCAATGTATGACCTGGAGCGCCATGTTCTGATTCACAGCAGAGAGAGTCGGAGCTCGCTTGGATAAGGAAACGGCGTCTGGTAGAGCTAGCGAGCAGCATCGTGAAGTAAGTGCGTCGCTTGGCCCTTCGTTCCAAATTAACCATCCCTCGCAGTTTTATCATTCCCGTCAGTTTCTCATCTGGTCTTGTGCCATGATCTTGAACTTCGCCTCTCAAATACGCGTTTAGGTTGTAACAATGACCGTCACCTATGCTACCTAGTAAGTCTCTTCTTTGTAGGAACAACTTGCATGCTGAATGTCTCCAGCGTCAGTATACTTTCTTAAACCACAAGCGCCATTTCTATATAGCTGACTCTCCCCGCAAAGACCCTGATCATGGGACAACCCCTCAATGCGTCAAAAGTCTTCTCGAGTATCACTGTGTTCGATCTCTTGAGGTATCCAGTCCACTTTGATTGACAGTCTGCCTTTCGATACTAATTGGCCCTAGGAACAACATTGCTCAAGTACGATCTCGTTCAGCTGATTTGCGTCTCCTGACCGATTCGGACTTTGTAGATCACATCGTGGCTGAACACCTTGGTAACGGGGAAGGTCTCTCTGGATCGCGTCGACGACTTTTTGAAACGGGTAGGTACCCAAATTTGAGAGCGGGACCCCGTCTTGACATCGACACAGACCGAATTGCTGGATACCTTCGACCAGAACGAGAGTGCAGAACTCTACAGCGCTGATCCAGCCGATGAACGGATTGGATTCCGAAACGCCACATTCTCGTGGTCGAAAGAGTCTGACCCACGCCAATTCTTCTTGAAAATCGACGGGGAGGTCCTATTTGAGCGGGGTCGAATCAACTTGGTGGTTGGGCCAACCGGGGCAGGTGCGATCTGCCTTGATCACTTCTCCGCAAACTTTAATACTCATATGCGGCAGGCAAAACCTCGCTTCTCATGGCACTCTTGGGTAAGGTTTTTCCTTTCTGCGTGATTAGGGAGTGTTGTTGAATTATCCCAAGGGGAGATGCACTGGATACCGTCGTCACCGGACTCGTGGTATAACCTCCCTCGAGGCTCCGGTGTTGCCTATGCCGCGCAAGAGTCCTGGGTGCTCAACGAAACGATTCGGACCAATATCATTTTCGACACTCCATTCGATGAGGAACGGTACAAGAAAGTTTTGTATCAGTGTGCTCTGGAACCGGATCTCAGTCTGTTCCAAGCCGGGGATCAAACTGAGGTTGGCGAAAAAGGTCGGTCTGCAGGCTCGATTCCCATTTTATGTTCATCTCACTGATTTGGCACAAGGTCTAACGCTATCGGGAGGTCAAAAGGCGCGACTCACCCTCGCCAGAGCGGTTGTAAGTAGATTCTTGGGGCGAAGCACCTGCCTGACAATGCCTTGCAACAGTACTCGAAAGCCAAGATTTTATTGCTGGATGATGTTCTCGCCGCTCTGGAGCAAGTCGATGAGTTCTCATGTAGTCCAATCACTGACCTGCAAACAGTGTTCATACTGCGCAGTGGATCGTTGAAAAATGTCTTAGCGGTGACCTGATTGGTGCGTGATCAATCCAAGCTAATGCTAACCTTCCATGCTGATCAAAAGAATTTCCAGAGAATCGAACCGTCATCCTTGTCGTGAGTCAATTTGCCGCCTGATTTTCCAGCTCCGACGAACCAGAACAGACGCACAATGTTGCAATGGCTCATCCAGTTGCCGACTTCGTCGTCACCTTTGGATCCGACGGCCGATTGCGCTGTCAAGGGGTCATTCCAGAAATATTGAAGCGCAAAGACCGAGAGGTGCTAGAAAAGTCACGACAGAAGGTCGACATCCAGGACCTAGTTGCGAAGCCTGCAGATGGCAAACTCATAGTTGCCGAAGAAATCCAATTGGGGAATGTTGATACCTCTGCCTGTTCGCAATTATCTGTCATCTTCATGTCAACATTTTCATGCTAATTTCCTCACCCAGTCGCAATGTATCTCTTCGCCATGGGAGGCAAATATCCGTTCTTCTTCTTCATGGTGTTCTTCGGCGGACTCGTCATCAAGGAGATTTTCAATGCGCTGGGGACATGGATGCTAGGTTACTGGGCAAAGCAGTACGACCATCATCCCGCAGAAGATGTGGATGTTGTTCTGTAAGTTTCTTTCACAACTTACTGGACCCTCTTACTTTGGCGCAGCTTTCTGTCCTCCTTCGGTGAATTATTTTGAGCGTCTGATATGCTTCATCATCTAACGAAAGATAGTCGCAATCGTTTTGATCTCAACGACCACACTTGCTGTCGTATTCATCTACCATGTCTATGGACAGTTGAGAGCATCGAAGGTGATTCATCAAAGCCTTATCGACTCGGTTCTTCGTGCTCCGTTGAGGTTGGTGTATCATTGCTTTTTTTCGATGGAGGGTTCATTTTCTCCCTCTTTCATTTATAGATGGCTTGACGTCACCCCAACGTCCCGCGTCCTTGCCCGTGTCACAGGCGACATGAGAGCTGTCGACGACGCCCTCCCCAAAGAAATCTGGCCTCTGTTGGCTATGATTGTCTCTATGATGGTGAATATTCCATGTAACGTGTCTGCAATTCAACTTACCGATCCCCGATTCAGGTGAAATTTGGGGCTGTGATACTCTATGCTCCGATCTTCTTTTTCCCAGGCGCTCTTATCGGTGCTTTGGGTGCCTGGCTTGGACGGATATACATTGCCAGTCAGTTGCCAGTGAAGCGATTAATGTCAAACACTCGGGCTCCGGTTCTTGCGCAGTACGTTTCCCACCTGTAGACTGGCGGTTTGCATACCCTCACCCTCTTCAAGTTTCGGCGCCTCTATCGCCGGATTGGGTACTAATTTCAGCCATCTCCTGTTGACCGTCAACTGATGAACATTCATTCAGTTTCGATTCGCGCATTCGGTGCACAGTCCAAATTTAGCGCAGAGTCGCTGGTCAGAATAGATAGATACACGAGAGCTGCCCGCAACTTCTACAACTTAAATCGGTTAGTGCTTACTGCCGTGAAGCTCGCTCAGGTCTACGCTCATGAACATGTAGATGGGTATCCATCCGTGTTGACATTCTAGGGGCGATATTTTCAGCAGGCCTTGCCGCATACCTCGTGTACATCAAGCATAGTAGCGCAGGGGACTCGGGTTTCCTCATAAGCATGGCAGTCACATTTACCGGTTTCGTTCTTCTCTGTCTTGTGTCGAGGTTTTCTTGTCTCATCCACTGATTTCTCTCCAGAGATGCTTTTGTGGGTCGTAAGTGTCCTTCGTCTCCCCGTCTAGCTTCGTCTGAAGCGAATACTTCCTAGGTGCGGCTGACGAATCGATTTCAAGTGCAAGGTAGATGCTGCTCGCCACTCACCTTGACTCGCTCACTCACATCCCACTAACCCAGGCAACAGGTGAAACTGGGCGCCTCCCGTGATCGAACCACGCTTAAATTTTCTAGTCTGGAGCGGATCCAAGGATATATTTACATCGAGCACGAGAAGGCTGCAACAACTGAGGGGAAACCTCCGGCGTATTGGCCTGCGTCGGGCGATCTTCGAGTAAGGAATCTTTCGGCTAGATATTCAGACGATGGCCCAACGGTGTTGCACGATATCTCGTTTCATGTAAAGTCTGGAGAACGAGTTGGCATTGGTAAGCTTTTCTGTTGCCTTTGCTGAAAGTTTTAATTTCAATTGTCATAGTCGGTCGCACCGGTTCCGGGAAGGTACTCTCATTCCTTTTACGACGGAGAGCAGTGCTTGACTGTTTGCCAGAGTTCCCTGACTCTCTCACTCTTAAGATGCATTCCTACTGAAGGCTCAATCATGTACGACGGCCTCGAGACCGCAACCGTGAATCTAGACGCATTGCGGTCCAGTATCACCATTATTCCACAAGTCGTCAGTGCTGCGCCCTTTCGGCCTGTCGGATAATCCTTTCTTTGTTGATGACTTATTTTTAGCCTGAGCTGCTCAGTGGTTCATTGCGATCTAATCTCGATCCGTTTGGCCAGTACGATGATGACGAGCTGAATAATGCTCTACGTTCCACTGGCCTCTTTGCTCTTCAAAATGAAATGGACGAGAACCGGATATCTTTGGACAGCGCCATTTCTACAGGAGGATTCAACCTTTCGGTGGGACAGAGACAAGTACTTGCTTTGGCAAGGTACGTTGGAATTTTGGATCCCTTGGTGGCCATAATTCAGTACATGCCTAGAGCAATTGTACGAAAAAGCAAAATCTTAATCCTGGATGAAGGTCAGTCCTTATCTCTGAACAGTGCATTTCTCTCATCACTGTTCAAACAGCAACCTCTGCTATCGGTAGCGCATTGTAACAGGCTTGTTTCTGACGCTGATTCCTCCGTTCAGATTACGCAACGGACTCCATCATTCAGAATTCTCTGCGTCACGAGTTACCTGAGGACGTCTCTCTAATCACTGTGGCCCACAGATTGCAGACTGTTATGGACGCGGACAAAATAGTGAGCCTCCCTCAAAGGTTTGTCTTCTTCGGGACTAAGATTGATGAAACAGTTGGTGCTTGATGCGGGACGTATCGTGCGTTGTATACCATACTGTCCGTTTACACCTCTCAAAATTTCGTCATCCTCAGGTCGAATACGACAGCCCTAAAGAATTGTTGAAAATAAAGGACGGCAAGCTTCGTGCATTGGTGGAAGAGTCTGGCGAGAGAGAAGCCCTATATTCATTGGCAGGAGTGAACTAAATTCGACCGCCCATCTCAGTACCGTTTGACGTAGTGAACTCCTTTAGCTTTTCCTGCATTTGAGCTTTGTTTTCCCACCCCATTTTCTTTTTTCTTTTTTCTTTCGTGTGGGACGCACTTTGAATTCCGTCACCTAGCCACCCCAGAAACGCACAGTTGCTAATTGGTAGATTATCCCAAAGGTTTCTCACTGTTGTTAATGCATCTATGCCTACCCCCAGCTACGTGATTTACTCACGATGCGCGTCACACACCATACCCACAGCATGGGCGGCGGCGCTGGGGAGTGACGCGCAGTTCTTCCGGATTTGTCACTATACATGGGCGCTCTTTACGATCTCGCAGTCCCGTTCGTCGACTATGCCGATTCGCACTTCTGCATCCGCTGTGCCCGGGGTGGTCATGATCTGAAGGCGGATCTCACTCTGGGGCTCTACTACACAGTGACTTGCGTGCCCCGGGAGGAGGAAAGGACCTTGACAAACGGTTTGAGATTGAAGGAAGGGCGGAGGGGAAGTGCCATTTAGCAGAGCTGGTGCACCGAAGCTGGGGTTGGTTTCCGAGGTCTGCTAAATTTGCGGCCACCGCTGTCACTTGCGGATTTCGAACTATAACACAACGCTAGTTGCAATCAACATAGTTTCCTCGGCGAGCTGATTATATGCTATTGGAGGATTATGATTATTCGGTCGGTACATGGCATTGGTGATCGATGCTTTCAAGCCTAAGCGTTGCTCGATGCCGAATCCGAACGCAACCTGAATTCAAGTTCTAACGGTCTACAACCCCGCTTCTTTGATCTTAATTTGAGAAGATGGGTGGGTGATTCGGCCTACATCCGAATCCGGTGCCTTTAAGCCTCGGCACATCTCTCTCTTTATAAAATTACCGATGTCTGAAGCTTTTCAAACTCACTGCATTCAAGGAGCTCCTAGACTGAGACGTACACAGACCTACACAGACCTACTGTCACGATTCGATACTATCTAATCGTTCCAACGCCTTATGTAAACATGTGCCTATCTAATCTTTGGTGCTTATATTATATGAACACTTATTAATATCCTCGGAACATTCTGGACAAACACACGACAAACACACCTCAATCGAGCTAAAGCCAGATGCAAAGGCCGTAGATTGCAAGATATACCCACTCTCGGTGACTGAACAGGAAAAATTGAATGAGTTCCTGGAAGAGAATTTGAAGAGTGGACGGATCCGCCCATCAAAGTCACCAATGGCTTCGGCGTTCTTTTTTATAAAGAAGAAAGATGGCAGCCTGCGACCAGTCCAAGATTATCGGAAGCTCAATGACATGACAATTAAAAACCGTTATCCGCTTCCGTTGATTTTGGAGCTTGTAAATAAGCTTCGTGGTGCCAAGATCTTTACAAAATTGGACATAAGATGGGGCTACAACAATGTGCGGATCAAGGAGGGAGATGAGTGGAAGGCAGCATTCCGAACAAATCGAGGGTTGTTTGAACCGCTCGTAATGTTCTTTGGGCTTACGAACTCGCCTGCGACCTTCCAGACAATGATGAACGACATACTCAGAGAGCTAATCAATGAGGGAAAAGTCATTGTCTATTTGGATGATATCCTGATTTTCACGGAAACATTGGAGGAACATCGGGAGTTGACGAAACGAGTATTGAAAATACTCCAGGACAACAAACTCTTTCTTAAACCTGAAAAGTGCGAGTTCGAACGCACAGAGATTGAGTACCTGGGAGTGATCATCTCGCACAACTCGATGAAGATGGACCCAGTGAAGATTAAAGGAATTATGGAGTGGCCTGAGCCCAAGAACCTAAAACAGACACAAGCGTTTTTAGGGTTTACCAACTTCTACCGGAGATTTGTCCGAGGGTACAGCGAAGTTGCGAGGCCGCTCACACGGTTGACAGGGAAGGAGGGGTTCTTGTGGGGACCTGAACAAAAAGCCGCGTTCCAGAAACTAAAAGATAGGATCGCGGAGGATGCAGTATTAGCGCTTCCAACTGATGACGGAAAATTCCGATTTGAAGCAGACACATCAGAGGGAGCAACAGGAGCGGTGTTGAGTCAGGAACAGGAAGGCGAATGGCGCCCTGTTGTGTTTATGTCATATGGACTAAATGAGACCGAGCGAAATTACGAGATCTACAATAAAGAGATGCTCGCGATAATGCTTGCCTTAGATGAATGGCGACAGTTACTTCTTGGGGCTAAACACGAATTTGAGATTCTGACAGATCATCAAAATCTGCAACATTTAAAATTACCCCAGAAGGTCAATCGCCGACAAGCACGGTGGATTACGGAGTTGTCGGAGTACAACTTCTCGTTATCACATTGGGCTGGAGCGTTGAACAAAAAAGCAGACCTGTTATCTCGCAGATTGGATCATGATCAAGGAAAAAACGACAACAAAAATGTTGTGCTGCTAAAGCCCGAATATTTCCGAGCACAGGACATAGTGCTAGAGGGACCAGAGGCAGAAATCTGGGATCAGATTATCAAGGAGAAAAAGATAGACAAAAGCGTAAAGCTGGCGCTGGAGAAAAAGATGAAAGGCTGGGAGTAGTGTTGCCGCGACTTGGACTTGACCGCCTTTAAGTCGACTTCCGGAAGTCGACTTGAGCCAAGTCAAGTCAAGTTATTGGCAGACTTCATTGCGACTTCCGAGTCAACGCAAGTCGACTTGGAGTCACTTGAGTGACTTGAGTCGGGGTTTTGGTATAAGATGTGTATTTTCATCACTAGACGCGATTGGAGCAGTTTACAATTTTTTTTCCAAGCGGTTGTCACACCTGTGACATTTGTCACGACATGTCACACCTGCGTTGGTTTGCGTTTCCATCCAGTTTTGAAGACAGATTAAATCTGTAAAAATATAGAAAAAATTCTAAATACTACAGGAAGGAATACTGGACTCTCAGATCCATGAAATAGGCCCAGAAACCCGAATTCACAATGGTGTGACTCAACCGACTTGAGTCGACTTCAAGTGACTTCAAGTGACTTGGGCTGACCAAGTCAAGTCAAGTCAAGTCAAAAGTTGCCGTAAGTCGACTTAGCCAAGTCGACTTCCGACTTAACGAGTCGCGGCAACACTAGCTGGGAGAAAAAAGATGATGTTATCTATTATGAAGGAAAAATATATGTACCACGAAACAAAGAACTTCGCGATAAGATTATTGGACTACACCATGATCCGCCTCTGCTCAGACATCCTGGAGAAAACCGCATGCAGGAGATTATCGAACATAATTATTGGTGGCCTAGGTTAGGCAACCAAGTATCGAAATATATAAAGGAATGCGAAGCCTGCCAAAGCACGTGAGTGCACCGATATAAGCAGGGGAAGCTTAATCCACACAAGATCGCTGAGGGGCCTCGGCAAATCATATCTATGGACCTGATCGGACCATTACCAATCAGCAATGGGTTTAACACCATTCAAGTTTGGGTGGACACACACACAAAAATGATCCATGCTGAACCGACAAATATGGAAGTTACCTCAGAAGGGGTGGCTCGGTTGACCCGAGATTGCGTGATTAGATATCACGGAGTTCCACGTAAAATTATATCAGATCGAGATACGAGATATGTCTCGATATTTATGAAGGAGTTAAACCGGTTGCTCAGCATAGAAATGAACCCGAGCACAGCCTATCACCCGATCACAGACGGCCAGACGGAACGGATGAATCAGAAGATTGAAAAATATCTCCGTATTTATGTTAATTATCGGCAATCGGATTGGGCTGAATGGCTAGCAATGGCCGAGTTCACTCATAATGATAAAGTTAGCTCGTCGACGAGCATGTCACCGTTCTTCGTGAACACAGGATACCACCCCTGGAAGGGGATAGAAAATAGAGTCGAGTCGCGCAATGAGGCTGCGAACAATTTTGCAGAAAAAATGAAAAAGATTCATGACGAGGCGGTGGCAGCAATGGAAAAAGCACAGAAAACAATGAAAAAATACTACGATGCAAAGCATAAAGATGCGCCGGAGTTCAAAGTCGGTGATAAAGTGTGATTAGAAGGAACGGACATAACCACTGATCAACCGTTGGAGAAGCTAGAGAAGCTGAGGCTAGGGCCTTATGAAATTCTGGAAAAAGTCGGAGCTTCCTCTTGGAGACTTAGATTGCCTGAAACGGACCTGTCACATCCAGTATTCAATGAATCGAAGTTAACACCATATGTGGAACCCCGGCGCATCGAAGAGAGAAGAGACCACCTCCAGTTATTATTAGTGGAGAAAAGGAGTATGAAGTGGAGGAGATCTTAAAACACAGAAAACGGGGCAGTGGTTATCAATGGCTGATAGGATGGAAAGATTATCCGCTTGGAGAATGGACTTGGGAACCAAAAAGGAACTTGACGCACGTAAAAAAGCTTCTGAACGAATATAATAAGAAGCACGACATCAAGATTCGGGAGTTACCGATTCTTCCGGCAGGATTTTGGGACAAAACCATACGCCGATACAAAACAAAGGAGGAGTCCTTACCATACTCGATGAAGAAATTATTTATCCCAGAGACTGGTGTTTTTGTCTCTGTCAACGAAGACATCGACCCTAGAGGGGGGGTAATGTCACGATTTGATACTATCTAATCGTTCCAACGCCTTATGTAAACATGTGCCTATCTAATCTTTGGCGCTTATATTATATGAACACTTATTAATATCCTCGGAACATTCTGGACAAACACATGACAAACACACCTTATACATGAGGATACAGGTCGCTTTGTAAGAACACATGGCAGAGGGACGGTTCACATGAGGAACACACATTTAATTAATAGGTCTTGACAGATCTCATGGACAACACATGTACAACACATGGTTACAGACTATTGTAGTATATTTATATTCTTGTTCACACGGCTCGATAAAACAGTATATATACAGTAGCTAGTCGTCTGTAGTAGTTAACCTTTTATTCCATCCTCTTTCGAGCTATACATATCGCACTCCCCAATCCTTTATCTTTGATATTGGACGCAATTTAGTCTTGACTGTGACACCTACACTCAGTTTGCCAAGGATTGCATAGGTCCTGGCAAGGTGAGTGTAGGCGGCTACACACGCTCTATGTAGCTGAGTCTAGGCATGTCTAGGTGTCTAGGAGCCTGTTTCACACCTAAACTCAGGCTGACTCCGCGCTGAGTTTACACAGAGTGTGTGTAGCTGCCTACACTCACCTTGCCAGGACCTATGCAATCCTTGGCAAACTGAGTGTAGGTCTGAGTAGGTCTCAGTGTAGGAGCTCCTTGAATGCAGTGACTCCGCTTCTGGACTGGCAGACCCGGAATTCGGAATCATCTGTCATCTGGTAGATCCACGCCGACGGCCAACTACACTAACTACTACACTGCTTCGAACTACTTCTTTTCCCTTTTCCGGCATTTCATTGATGAACAGGTCCTGGTATACGGTGCTGGTCAAGTAGGCGCCCAGCAGTTCTTTCGACGTCGGCGACCCCACACTTCTGGCGTTCAGGTATTCCAATTCCCAACACAACTTCATGCTGCTCCTTTTCCCTTTTCATGCTCCATCCATCCAGTATTCCAATGATGAATAATTTCTGGTCCACGTCCGGTGATCTCAATTCTCCATACTTCTAGCGTTCAGGTTTCAAATTCCAAACAAAACAAAGTAAATCCTTCCACCGAGCTCATACCCGAGATCCGTTCCTATAATATAACCGGACTATTTGCAGTGCACATACTCCGTTTACCCTCTTTATAAAATTATGCCTGTCCGTCTGTCTGAAGCTTTTCCACTCCAACGCCTCCTGTGTTCACGGCTCGCTGATTCCTCAATGTCGGCGTGATCCGCAGACTCGCCTCTTAAGGCAGATCTCTTCAGGCCTGAATCGAAACGCTTGCCGCCGCTCCCGACAATCACTATCCATCACTTCTCTATCACTAGTGTCCGCAAACTCAACTCAACTTAGCTCAACTAAGTGCACAGTGAATATAAATATAAATTCAACTCCAATCACCTAAAGTGCTCAGAAAAAAATGTGAACAATTCAAATAAACTAGCCGATTGAAAATCAAGTTGACGAAAGAGAATGGGAGGCCGTGAAGCGGCCGACCAGCCCTTGTGGTGTACTGATAGCATTGGCACTGCGGGATCATTGACCGTGACGAAAGAAACGAAGGGCTGGATGAGCCGTCAAATCCAGCTTCCCCGTCGACGCACTTTCCGTCCGATAGGGATAATCAAACAACTCAAACAGAGAATATGATGGTGGGGAAACACCTGTGGTCACACTTCACTGTTCTACTTGTAAATCGATGATTCGATCATAGTTCTTCCCCTCAAGCTGCATCCCCAACCCTCGCCTATCATTTTCGGAGTAATCTAGAATCTCCGCTGTCTGCTTAGTTTGAATGTCGACAGGTCACCAGGCTGGTTGAGATCCCCGTTTGCAAGTGATAACGATTCGCGGAACCGACAATCAGGCACTGCCGTGGGTGGGCGGATATAAGCCCGAGATTGTTTACAGCCCTTTCTCTTTCACAATGCCCCGCCAACCCGCCACATCGGAAATCCGCCTTCGCAACATTGCAGATTGTTTGAAATCAGCGCTTGCACTCCTCACCGACCTCAAGGATGCCTTCGGGCCTCCATTTATTCAAACCCTCTTCAGCGCCACTCTTTCCTTGATTAGCGCGGTACAGGTAAAGATTCAGGAGCATGCATCACGCACCATCTCACTAAACCTGCCCAGAACGTCAAGAGGAACAAGGATGAATGTATTCAACTCACGGAAAACATCCACAGCGTACTCTATGCAATCGTCAATCTCCATTTAAAATCAGAAGCCATTGGGTCCCTACCACCGTCGGCGTTGTACGATATTGGAAAATTTGCTGAGTAAATCTATGTCGGCTTTGAGACAGAACCTTTTGCTGAAGATTTCGCGCAGAACTCTTCATAAGATCTATGTGTTTGTTGGAACACACCAAGAGTGCAGCAGAATCAAAAATCTCCTTCATCATAACGAAATGAATATCCTGTTCAAGGATTGTCGTGCCGGTTTGGATCAGGCACTGGAAATGTTCCGGGTATGGCCTATAAGGCATCTCTGGATTGCCATGGAAGACACTGAAAGACTCTGTTAGATTAACATTCATTCCAATCATAAGGTATACCATGGAGCCATTAACTTAAGGTGAGTGACCAATAGCACTTCTGAACTCACTCATGCTTCGTGGAGCAGTTCCAATTCACTTTCAATGTTGCCGCCACACCCGAAATTTTTTCACGGGCGAGAAACAGAATTAGAGCACGTTCTGAACGCCCTTTCTCAGGAATCACCAAGGATAGCCATCCTTGGCGGAGGTGGGATGGGCAAGACGATTCTCGCCAGAGCAGTCCTCCATCATCCAAATATCTATGAAAAATTTGAGTACAGGTTCTTTGTCAGTGCCGAGTCTGTAACCGACAGCTTTGAATTGGCCGCACTTATTGGCTTACATCTGTGGCTTAACCCTGGTCCGGACATTGGCAAATTGGTTGTTCAATATTTCTCTAAGCAGCCATCTTGTCTGCTGATATTGGATAATATGGAAACACCATGGGGTTCAATCCAGACCCGAGGTGGAACTGAAGATTTCCTTGCCCTCCTCGCAGATATCAAACGCATGGCATTAATGGCAGGTTGAAATTATTTTATTCCATCCATTTCTCATGTCGACCAGATCACAATGCGAGGAGCAGAAAGGCCAACCAAAGTCCGCTGGAGTCGACCATTCCTTCAGCCTCTGGAGCCTCTGTCAGATGCTGCTGCCCGACAAATTTTCATAGATATCACAGATGAACCTCATGACAGTCAAGATATAAACCAACTCCTCCGCTTCACAGATAACATGCCACTGGCGGTAGATCTCATTGCTAATCTAGTAGAATACAAAGGTTCCTCCAATGTCTTGGCACGTTGGGAAACAGACAAGACAGCTCTGCTATCTATTGGTGATGACAGGAAGTCCAGCTTAGATGCCTCTATCAGACTCTCTCTCTCGAGTCCTAGGATTACTTCTGGTGCTAAGGACTTGTTGAGGCTCCTCTCCGTTCTTCCTGACGGTTTGTCGGATCCTGAACTTCTCCTCAGCAATCTCTCGATCCAGGACATCCGGGGTTGCTAGGCCACACTACTGGCTACCTCCTTGGCATATTATGACAGCAAAAGGAGACTTCGAGCCCTTACACCCATCAGAGAACACGTCAAACAGGTCTCCCCTCCGTCCCGGTTTCTTACCCGTCCGCTTCGGAAGCATTTTCATGAACTTCTGGATCTATACAAGAAATACAATGGGGTACAACTAGAGGACATTGTCAATCAAATCACATTCAATCTCGCAAACCTGCATCAGGTCCTGTCCCTTGGCTTGGATGCAGATAATCACGATATTACTGAGACCATACTCTGCATCATTAATTTGAACTCATTCCGCCGAATTACAGAGCGCCGTGGTACTGCATTGATGGATCAGGTTTCTGATCTAGTGTTCCAACTCGACGACCACAAAGTGAAGGTTCACTTCATTGCGGAGGTCCTTCTGTCTGCAACTGTTTGCCCTATATTCGATGCAGACCAATTGATTGCTCAAGGAATCTCTCATTGCGATCACTTCCGTGATCCTGAGGTCAAAGGTGAGAGCACTATCATTCATTTAGTTACTTCAATCCAACAAACCTTTTTATAGCAAAATTCTATCAGACTGTTGGATACTACCATTCCTTCTACCAACAAAACCCGTCTAGCGCCTTAGAGCTTCTCAACAAGGCACTGTCACTGTCAAAGCTGTGTGGGGATACGGACAGGCAGTGTGGGGTATTGATTGACATCGCGGATATCCAGAGCAGAATTGGAAATCCCAGCTCGGCCCAGATCCACGCGAGTGAAGCAACACGACTGGCAAATTTGTCTGGAAACCTGTATCAAGAATCAAGTGCCCTCTGGATTGAGGCTGAATGCAAAACACAACTTGGCGACTACCCAGGTAGCCTCACTCTGCTTGAGAGAGCAAAATAAATTCTTGGAGTGTGTGGGATGCAGGGTGGGCTCGCAGATTCCAATATTTCCATGAGCAAGGCAGCTGTCCACCTCATGAAATCGGAATATACTGAAGCGAGAGACATCAATGTCGCCATCGTCGAAAACACCGATCCAGATCCCCACAGTCATGCTCGTGCATTGGCTAACATCGCAGAGATCGACGTAATAATTGGGGCACCAGCGCCGGCTGTACAGCAGAAGCTGGACGAGGCTAGAACCATCTTCAATGCCGTCCAATACCGCGATGGAGTCACTTGTTGTGATCTGATTTTAGCAGGACTCAAACTTAGGGAAGGCGATGACACCTCGGCAAGGACGCTATTCTGCGACTGCCTCCGTTCAATCTGGGGGAGAGAGAGTCAGCTTATGTCTTTTGCCCTGGAGAGGCTCGCCGATATCAGTTGTTGGCATGCCGTTGAGTATACATCACAATGGCCGATGATTTATCTGTGCCACGCACAACAGTCAAAAGACAAACTGGAAGTTCACAAAGCCCTCTACCTTCTCAGCAATGTATTTCTTGCTAATGGAGATCAACGAACGGCACAGAGTCTGCTTGTTGTGGCACTGGAAGGCTTTACTTGCATGGATATTCATCGGAGCAGAGCCCAATGCATGCTACGTCTAGGTGATTTGGACCGGGAGGAAGGAAACTTCTCTAAAGCTGTTGAATTTTGGACAACTGCTCAACCATTGTTTGAAAAGTCATTGAAAACCACGGAGATCGCCAAAATCAACATCAGGCTTGCATCTACATATCCCAAATAGCTCGAAATATCAGATCTCTTGTTTTTAGTTTTTTTTATGGTGTTTTATTCTTTGATCAGTTACGGGCGTGAAATATATAAAAAACTGTTCTGTAAATCTCTTTGAATGTAGTCTGGCACGACCCCTCCCAAATGTTCAGGTCAATCGGTGTGACATAGAAGGACAAGAGGGCTTTTTGGTGCCGAATCTACCTCTTTATAAAATAACGGTTGTCCGAAGCTTTTTAAACTCCGCTTCTGGACTGGAGGACCGGAAATTTCGGAAGCATCTGTCATCTGGTAGCAAATCCACGCCGACGGGCAACTACGCTCCTTCGGGCAACTTCTTTTCCCTTTCCATGACCGGCCATCTCCATCCTTCCGGCAGTTCGTTGACGAACACGGCCTGGTCCACGGTCATGGTCAAGTAGACGCCCAGCGGTTCCTGACTCCCTCGCGCTGCTTCTTTTTCCCTTTCATACCCGGCCATCCTTCCGGCATTCCAATGACGGAGTAGGTCATGGTCCAAGGCGCTGGTCAAGTAGACGTCGAGTCCTGACAGCACACCAACGCCGATGGCCAAATACAGGCACCTGCCGACTCCTTCGCGCTGCTTCTTTTCCATTTTCATGCCCGGCCATCCCCATCTTCCGGCATATTAATGATGACCAGTTGATAGTTGACGGCGCTGGTCAGCTAGACGCCCAGCGGTTCTGTCAACGCTTTCATGTCCGACGACCCCGACACTTCTGGTGTTCAGGTATTCCAATTCCAATTCCATCTCCCTCTTTACTCTTTTCATGTTCCATCTATTTTATTATGAGAGAAACAAGTCCTGGTCTAACGCGATGGTTAAGTAGCGCCAATCTCATGTCCGGTGATCTCCGTACTTCTAGTGTTCCGGTTTCAAACAAAGGAAACTCAATCTTTCCAATAAGCTCATACCCCAGATCTGTTGCTATAATATAACCGGATTATTTGCAACGAGGACCACATACTTCCTTTGCTATTTCATCTACCTCTCTCTTCTCATCTAGCTTTGCTGCGATATCCACAGAAGCAGTTTTTGCAATCGGGCATCATGAAACGGTGACAGATCAGATCCTAACAGAAATAGATGCGGAATATCACCGCCGTCTGCGATGTGACGCCTGGCGAAATCGACGCGCTGCCCAAGATAACAGCGAACGAGAATTAAGACGCAAGAATGACAGTGATACCCGGAGAAAGGCCAGAGCCAACATATCATCTCAAACCATTGCAGGTCACAGCTCATGCTCCAAACATTGGTGGGATCGAGTAGCCCGAATCAATTCTTCTGAAAGTCGTCCCAAGCTAGGTCTGCATTGGAACAGGATCTGCAAATATTGTAATATTAAAGTCTGTGAATATGTTTTCCAGCTTTATATCCGTTGTTAATAAGCAAGACGTCAGTTTTGGTCTGTTTCTGCTTAATAAATGTCCGAGCTATGTTTAATAAGCATAGGTTGCACCAGTTGTTCAATTTGGAGGTAGAGCTGCCATATACAAGCTTCCTTGCGCACCCAACTTATATTTAACCACTTCACCATTTTACGGCTGGATGAGACAACAGGATGACCCAGAATTCTCATCATTCTTAGACAACATTGGTGACGATCACAGTCAAAACATGGTGGATCTCAGCCTGCTGCAGCGTACTCAATCTATCCAACAGCTCATTTATTTTGTCTTCCCACCATCCGTGGTTGCCGATCCTCTCATGTGCATTTCCAGGGCTATTCTTAGTCCTTTTAACACCTTTGTGAACAGTTTCAATGCAACCATTCTCCACAATGTTCCTGGTGAAATTCACCAGTATCACAGCAGCGATGATTTGCGAGCTCGGAACCTAGTATGGAAACACAAGAAACAACCAAAACCAAAAACAACAAAACCAATATTGGGCAAGATAGACTGAACCTATCCACAACCAACACTAGAAACGATGTATGATAGTTGTTTCAATCACTTCCAAGGTAGCCGACGAGTGTCAGTCCCTAGTTTCAGAGCCTTTAAAAGGTTGAAAGGGAAAGTTGATTGTTCAAAGTAAAAGTCCGACGAAAGGTTGTGTTATGATACGTACGAAACCAAAGATCCAAGGGATACAACTGTTTCGAACTTCCTTGATGCGATATATGATAACCAAAATTTAAGAAACGTAAGAAACGGTGAAGTTTCTATAGTTTCTTGCGTATCCCGAAGATCCGCGTCGATAAAGATGTTGCCAAAGGTGTGTAGCGTGTGTTTTGTCGGTTTCCCAACCAATTCCAGTTTAATCTCGAGTCCCAAAGTCTTTCCAGTCAATCCAAATCCAGTATCCCAATCCCAGTGTCCAGTTCCCAGTCCAATCAATAGTCAAATCTCAATCCCAGTATCCTTCCAATCCTATCACACAATGTTTCCGAGTCCAAAACCAGATTCAATTCAATTACAAGCTTCCAAACTTCTATTCCTTCCCAGTAGTACGAGACTCGCCCTTTACAAGTATCTAGGACTTGCAAAACTCGTGAGGGTTCCTCGGGAGAAACTTCGCTGCCTTCCTCTCCTCCACTCTGACTACTTATACAAAAGATGATATGACTATGACAATAAATAAAATATGTAAAAGAGTCCGTTTATCCGCCCTATTTCCCGTGTTTCCGGAGTATTTATAAGACCTCAAAGCGCCTCATTGGTTGGTGAGGTCGGATTCGTCATTCCGGGTATATTCCGACCGTCCTTGGTAATATCCTTGCACATGGCGACGTGATGGGTACTTGAAACCCTAATTGCCAAGTGTTCTTGAGTTGTGGAACTCCCGTTCCAGAAGTATCCCTTGGATCGGTATAGTCGGACCTTGTAGCCCTGTTCTATAGCTTCCAAACGATACCCCACTTCCTTGAGACCATTGAATGAGACCGATGAGGATTAGAGTTCACTATCCCCATTGGTGTTTGCTATGGTTCTGAGATCGACGATCACAAGACCCAGCTGATATTATCTCCTTGAAATCATGCCCGACATAGCCGCGTACCTGGAACAAACGGAACGACGATCCCGTTGTCACATGCAACTATGTTCGACATGATTTCCCCACTGATCCACGCTCTGATACTTCCGAAACGTCAGAAACCACTCAAACCGTTGTAAGAAACGGAAGAAACTGGTGATACGACTGGTAGGTTGAGTTGTGCTACATCTTCTCCTACAGGTTTCGGAGCGAGCACATGTCAGAGATACTCCTGATTCCTCAGGAGTGTCGTCCCATTACTCAGATGATATTAGCCTCTTTTATGGGAAGAGTTGATACATTCGATACAACAGATACATGATATACAGAATATCAAACATAAGGAAATCGCAAAAACAAGCGATTTCAGTGGTGGTTCAATATCCTGCTTATCAGCGATTCTGTTGAAGGCGATGCTGAGGGCTCAAACGATGCTGTTCTGGCAGATCCTGAGTTCCTAAACTCCTTGGAAGAGCCAGGAATTTCCCCACACGGATTAAGTCTCAGGATAGGAGCGATATGCAGACCGGCTCGAAATTTTGATGCATCTCGAGGTCTTACAAAAAATACCCGAGTAATTGTTCACAACTTGCTGCGATATAGCGTAGAAGCTGAGACAATTTCCTTGGTAGTTGCGGGTCAAGTCGTGGATCCAGTATCTATATAAGAAAGCAACTGGGTTTGTGTATGACCACACACTCTGATTGGCTCACCGGGTTCTTTGTATTGAGACAAATCAGTCCGAGGGCTTCGACGCCCCACTGCTCCACCGAGATGTTGAGATCTGAGCAGAGATGTTGAGTTGTTAACCGAAAAGTGGAGCTTCGGAGCCTGCAGCCAAACACACTGCATCATTATCACAGCTACACATCCTTCTCTGCCCACCTACTCCAATCGCACTCACCGGTCCAATGTACCTAGACGACACTGAATATATTGCTTTCAATCTTTCCCTCATCACAGTAAGCTGTGTGAACCAGAAATCTACCCACCAGAACACCCAAAAAATCCTTTCCTGGTGCCCCTTCTGCTGTCTGCCCCTCATTCAGAATCCTCACCGCGTTTTCCGGAACCTATAGACTTCACGAACATGGAGACCCAGCCAACTTCGTCCCAGCGCCAGCAGTACCGCACCAGATTTCGCGCCAGCTTCAGCTTCCACAGGACATTGCAATTTGGTCACAACGGACGTCGCGTACCTAACTCCCGTAGGCCCGACGAGAACGTGCCCCCGCCACGGACGATGACTCCGACGCCTGCCTCGCTTCCTAATGCTTGATCTTTGGCCCAGGCAGAGCGACAGCGTGAGCGGGAACAACGGGAACAAGAACCTCCGCGCGTGAGGCCACGTAAACGACCCCCACGCATTCCTGCTCTCGACATCGCCACTGCGCCACCTGATACGTGTTCGGCGGGCCATCGGGAACTGGGCAAGGGTTGTCTGCACGTTCCCGTTCTCGACGCCACATCTGCACCAACTGATACGCTTTCGGCGGGCCTTCGGAAATTAGGCGATGAGAAGGAGAATTTTATGAATGTTAACAGTACCCGTGCGTGTCCGGCACCCTTATTTCCTTTGATCCTCGCTTACCTCTCATATATTCTCGCAGCCTCTTCAACGTCTTCACAACCGGGCAATTCGCGTATACAGGAGTCGTGTGTGCTCCAAGTACATTTGCACTAAGTATTTGATTAACTGCAAACTGACCGATGCATTTGAAGGCATTGCCGAATGGTCTGTTGACACCCCCTGTGACACAGTCGCATCGAGATGAAGGTTCGCGTGGAAATGGGCAGCGGAGAGAAACAGGGAATAACAGACAAACAGGTGCGTATGGCGCGAGATAACCGAACTTCGGCTGCCAAATCTGTATCAAGTTTGGCGTCCCGCCGGTCCGCATCTTATGGCTGCACGTCGAGAATATCACGATCCGGAGGCACGCCGGGAAGAGGCTTATTCTTCCTTCATCGTTGTTGCGTATGATGCGGCCCACCTATGTACGTTATCAGGATGCCATGGCGATAGCACGTTACTTCCGGAAGGTGAGTGCGACTTGATTTATTTATTATTATTTTCATCTGCTGATTTGTGTTGCTTTCAAAGTCGACCTCTTCATCACGGTCACCGCAAATCCGCTGTGGATTGAAATCACACGCGCTCTTCTACCCGGGCAGACTCCCTTAGACTCTACTTCTCTCAAATCGATTTCGTTTTGATGTTCCACCGCAGATGGTGCCTCTTGAATCTTCAGAGAACTTTGACATAAATTATCATGCCGTTGTCCATGTTTCGGAGGTTCCAACCAACATCAACAAAGACAATTCAACATTCGAAATCCACGCAGATCGGTACCTTTCTGCAACCAAAAATATTGATAATGTTTTCCCTGTGCGGTGTGGCTTCCCCGATACACCACGCTGGAAGAAGTATAAGCCTATCCCTGGGAAGGGAAAGCCTGTGTCCATCGAAGGCCTTCTTACCGGTGATGAGCGCAATCATAATCAAATGGTTAAGCATTTCATTGTGGACCTTGAGAAGGTTACATTCCATGCACAAGCGCCTGCCGCACCCAAGGCCGAGGAAAGTCCCACTAAATTAGGTGAGGAAAGTTCTTTATTTTTGTGACCCACCGTCATGATATTTCCAGCATATACCGGTACCCCTGGGCGACTGAAATTCACCGGCTTCTTCGGAAGTCAGGGGATGGATGAGAAGTCGGAAGAACCGGTGACGAAGAAGTGCAAAACCGCTGATGATCGCGCCATCGAAGAGTCCGAAGATAAAGGGGAGGGAACATCTACAGGTCGGCGCGCCACTAATACTAGATACTAAACTACTTCAAGCTGCCTCAAATCTGATTTAAACAAAATGAATTGTACTACCACGATTAATTTTTACACTTCGCATCAGTCGATTGGGATCCCCGTAGCGTAGCACGGGCACACTGCTAGTCTATATTACAATCGAACAACCGTTTGTCTTGAGTCAAACCGGTCCGAGAGCCTGAATGACACATTGCTCCACAACTTGCTGTGATGTTGAATTCGTGCATTCGGCTCCACCGCGACGTGGAGACAAAATTCTTTGTTCAGTAAACAAGTTACTGGTAGATGTAAGATGGGTTGACGGAGGAGAAAAAGGCAGATTTAGCACAGCTTTCAGGTCCAAAGAATGCTCCGGAATAAGGGCATGCCGTCAACTGCCGTCAACAACTCCACTGAACCGTCGAGATGTGGCATTCTCCATTCAACTGTTGACTTTCTATTTTTAAATGCGGAGATCTTGAGCACCCCCGTCTTTTACAGCAATTACCAAACTGGAAGAATGTGGGCCGCATTTTTTAATACATTGGTGGGCGCATCAAGGTAATTATGAGCCTGGGTATAGGTCACTCAGTCCATTAGAGAGATCAAGGCAGATAGGCACATGAACTAAATAAAATGTTTCAAGAAAACAAGTTGAACTTTACATTGAGGAAAGGTGTCTAGACACTATCTTAGGATCACAGTTGATCCAGCACCCAAAATGACCTGTATGGACAAGATGGTTCAGATTTAACCAAAGCTCTTGAACCCGCCCTAGATGCGAAAGGAAGAGATTCAAAACACTGTACTATAGGACTTTCCTCAAGAATAGGGAGAAGCATGAGGATGAAAAGGAACTTGAAGATTAAATAGTACCAAGGCACTTTATTAGGAACCAGCAGCATTTGCAGGCTATCCTCCCATCCTGGTATGCAGCCAGTATGTATTGATTGAGAACATAAAAAGTCTTAATGGCTGCCAGACTTCAAAGATGCTGCGTACAAGGCTGTGAGGAGTCGACCAAAGATCGGTGATGAACAGCATCTTCTGTTTGAGGGAGCTCATACATCTGTGCATTCTGAAACTGCCCTGTAAGAACGACAGGTCACACTAGATGTTGGCACCCAACGGTATATTCGAAGGTGGGCGTCGAGAATACAAAGAGTAGTTAAAGATAACAATATGGCGAGTATATATGGGAGGAACGGCGTAGAATGGCCACGCGCGATAGGGAACGGGCAAGCGTGGGACGAGACAAGATAAGGATAACGGGCCGGAAAGACGCGTCACGGTCAACATCCTAACATGCCCAATTCCACTATCCATGGCATAGCACAGGTAGCTGCTAGTGTCACTTAATTCTGAGGAACCATATGCTAATATCCAGATTCGGCTGCATATCCCACGCATTATTGATTTCCATTTTCAACCCCACTGATTCAATTTCACTGTACACAGAAAACAAATCCCCCTCGCACTTTCCTATGCCACTACCTTCAATGGCTTTCAAGGTTTAACGGTTCTAAGACTGGGCTTCGATCTCCAACGCCCAGTGTTTTCACATGGACAGTTGTATTGTGCAATGACATGTGTTCTTGACTCTGACAGTGTTCTACTCCTGAAGTATGAAGGTGATTCATCTACAAGTACAACTAACATTGTTTGGAATGAGCTTCTTTTGTAACATTCCCTTCATAATCGACTATAAATTCTGTGTTTGTGAAAGGGGATGCCAGCCCGCAAAGCAGGCTGGCAACCGCTTGTTACACCATAGAATCGGTTTGGTGAACTTGACCTTTGCGTCGAATCTTGGTGTTTGAGGACATTTAAAAGTTTTGAAGTCATAAAAATGAATTCGAGAACATAGTCTAATGATATAGAGGCTACAGCTATTATACAAGGCACTACAGGTAACTTGGCTGAACTTGAAAGGTAACTCATACATGGAGGGAGGGAAAGTGTCGAGACGAGCTCACAAAGAGCCAGGAGACAGAAAATAGGAGGGAAAACACAGGAAAGGCAGAAAGAAAGAAGAATAAGTCAGAAGTATCGACCTTTGCGCGCAGAGTGTCGGACAGATTATGCGGCAGGACGCGGCGTCCGCGGAGTCTGGTAAAAATGACGTGTTATTGACACAGCTTTTCACCGATTGCTCTCTAGAAGCTGAAACGAGTTGGCGCAGGGTTTCTGGTTCCATCATATTGTTTGGGGTCAAAAAATTCCGATCAAAATTTCGTCAGTTGTCACTGGGATAAAAATAATATCTGGTTGATTTGCGGCCAATGTCCCGACCTAGCGGCTTTTGAGGAGAGATTTGACGGGAATCGAGTTCAGTTTGCCCCCACTTTCCTGATTCAGATGGACGTGAACATTCTTCATTAATGGAAACGGTTATTCCAAATCGTCACTTGTATTGTATGGGCGATATAGTGTTTAAAAATTACTGCGATTTTACAGGCTTTTGTAGACAACTCACATCAGAATTCAGCTGGTTGGGTACAACTCTGCATAGTGATTACATCTTTGCATATGGGTTATATCCTCACATTTTGGGTGACAACTTTACATCGGATCAAGAGTGCATCTGATTGAATCGGACGAACATCACTTCGGCTAGCGGCTCAACTCAGTGGAATGCTTAAATTCAGCTCTCACTGCCCTTCTAGTAGCATCAGATGAGAGACTTTGTATTTAAAATTGTACTATGCACCACCTGGAACCGCTGTTGGTACGTCCCCATGGGAAACTACTGAAATCATTGGATTCAATGCAATGTTTTTGTTTGGGGTCCGTGGAGCTACAGAGAACCCGGCGTTTTGCAATTATTCACGTAAAGTGTTCATACTGTATAATTACATTTTTTTTAATCTGCGAAAATGGGCATAAACTGCAACAGAAGGCCCCTGCAGTGAAGGAAATTGAGAGGTGTGGCTCCTGGACAAAATTTTAAAAATACCGTGACACCTCGACATATTCGTCAACCGCCGTCGTGACGCATGACATCGACCAGAGTTCGCCGTCAACCCCATCCGTGACACGTGACTGCCGATTTGAAGGTAATTCTACAGTACATTGTGTTTAGTTCGAGGAGTAATGTTTTGACTGAGCAATAGCATTGTAATGTGTGAAACCATCTCAACTTCCATTTTTGGATCTCGGCACGAGGCCAACATCATTGTTCCGATCGGTCAGATCAAAATTTCACAATTCACCAAGACTAAGTCCCTGAGAAGCAGCCTTACCAAGGTTTAAATCAAGCACCCCGAAAAGATGTCAGTATGTCTGAAGTTGTCAGCTGTTTTGCACTTTGGCACAGGTTGCAAGCAAAAACCTGTTTCCTGCTGGCTGTCGTCACCAAATAATGCCCACTAACTTTAGTTAGTGGGTCCTGTAGCGCCCTATTTTGATGGCTCCGCCAAGTTTTGCATGATTGGATCAAATTTGATAAACCATCAATCAAATCGGCCGAAAAACCGACGGAAACTTGCTCCGATGTTCCCATACAGTAGAGTCAGCCACATCAAGAACCGTCTTCTCTTCCCCCCCATTCGTCTTGCAGTCTGACCCAGCGATCTAAGCGCAGCTCTGTACACCGATTCTTGGATAGCTTTCGTTTTCAATTCAAGTGATTTTACTTATGTGTACTCTTCCTTGATACTTAACCTTGTAAGGGGCATGGCGGATCATCACCGAAATGCCCCTTACATCAACTTTATTAACTAATATTCTATTGTTCTATGACAGCCAGCGCTCTTATTGCTTTATGATACTTACGATACATTACCTCATGCACTGCCTTGTCCTGTACTTATATTCTCTTGGTTCATTGTAGTACGCTTCGTCGAATCAACGCCAGTTTCGGGGCTACCTAGCCCTTGAGATTTCCTCTTCCTCTCCGGCCATCTCGGGGCCAGCCCCGCGACAAACCTGCTGGTTTTCTTCCACTGGCACTTAGTACCGCAACTTGAATGGCTTGATACTGGCTTTCCACTTTAGTCTGGGCTCTCAACATACCAGGTCACTGGCACAGGAGAAACTGCTTCTTTATCCAGATGATTCTGTGTTTGGATCACGAACAAGAGTGTCCTCGGCACTTGCCTCCATGTAACTACCTTCCCAAATCCTATACACTCGGGCCGGACATTGCTCAGTTTGTCGGAACTGCTGGGTTCCTACGCTTGAGCTATCTGTCTAAGGTCCACCCAGGCTCTCTGGGTATGTCCATTCCACACTAGACTTGCCTTCTGTTGATACACTTCCATTGTCACAGCATATTTTCTGCTTCCAGCTACATTGAACCTGGCATGAGATCTTGTTGCGGTGTCTACTTGAAGCCAAAATATATGTGTCATTGATACCAACCCTGTTCTCTCCGCATATGCGCCCGCCCAGGGGGTGCGACATCCACATCGGTCTCTGACCATGTGTTCGCATTGGTGCAAACAAAATGAAACTATGCCTGCGTAAAATATAGTAACACCACACCTGCACCTATCTCAACTCCGTCATTGCTCATTTGGAACCCTCCATGCCTTCAGAGACATTTCTACGAGCCACGGACTTGTACCATCTGTTCTATGTGCCAATTTCTCGAGCCCACCTCCAACTCAGTTCTCAATCTACGGCTTGCAAAATAATTTCTGTGGTACTGCACTTTTCGAAGTGGAACCAGAGCTTTTCATGCCACAAACTTCACATGTACCAACTATGCCTTCATGATCATGACTACATGGAAAGTTCTCGTCGCCATTTTAAATGTCTGAAATTGTTGGAACCTCAGGTGGTCTGGTGGGACAGTTAGTGGGCTTTGCCGCGACAGCGCGCTACAGGGATTATTTTTAAACACTATATGTGCCATATTTTTAAACACTATATGTGCCATATTGTTGGACTATATAACCGGTAATTATACTTACATCTCTCATCATCATGGCACGGTATTTACATTTTCAGTCACCATGGCACTCAACGCCTCCAATCCATTTGATGACTCCCAAAAACCTCCCAATTGAAGTTTCTGGCATCGCTGGACGAGAGAATACCAATAAATTTACAAGCGTCTTGTAACGCAAGATGCTCCTGAGAGGAGATCTGTCGTAAGGAAACGTAGGGAAACGTCCGTGGCAGGAATCCTTAGTAGGATCAGGCAAAACGTGCGACGGCCCGGGCATCCGCACCCTGCCTTTAACGCCCTCAACATGCGCCCCCATGCCACTAAGATTTGGAGCTCCAGAACCCGGAGGTGATATTTACTGATGCTCGGGCATGACCGTGAAAGTCTTTACTTTCTGGCATACCTGTCCGCTACTTCAAAAATTCAAGACCTGCGTAAAAGCGCTAAACTCTTTTCCCTCCGCCTGTCCTTTACCTCTTCGGAAATTCCTTCCTTCCAGTCGTTTCAGCAACTGGGATAAAGTTGCCGAGGTAAAGCGATATGGAACACAACGAATAAGACATCCATCCCAAGCACAGCTTCTCCCTCAATCTTACTGCGGCCATAACGACAACCGACAATTCTTGCGATTCCCCCGATCCTGGCGGCGGTTTCCTTCACTTCGGCGCCCTGTGCTGGGTTCCATTTCCGAGACGCTCGAGGATCGATCCTTAAGAGAGTAGCAGCATTCCTACGCGCGGTAAACGCGGCGCTGCGCGTTAATTTACTGCTTCTCATACGTACGATGAACCCCGCACAGCCAACAGATATAAGCCCATTTTACTCTCTTGGCCCAGGCTATCCATGGCCGTCCATACGCTCACCACCAGGCTTCACCTCGTCCTCAGCGTCTGCATCTGTCTGGTAGGCGCCGTACAACTTGGCCAGTACAGCACGACACGCCATGTTGCGCCGTTGTCTGCTGTGTCACTTGAGACGCCTCCATTGCCGCGCGCCGCCTTTGCCGCGCCGATAGTGTCCCGGACGTCGCGGAAGGCGTCTAAGGCGCATGCACTGCATTCCCTTCGCGCCGCCGGAGGCGGCACACACACGGCCCCGCTCATGGGCGCGCAATACGACTATGAATATCTTGTCCCTGTTACGATCGGGGACCAGGATTTTTTCGTTATCGTCGACACTGGGAGGTGCGGTTTTCCATTCAAATTTTTGGTTTCTGGATTCATCTCAATGATCTCGTGTTATACAGCTCCGATACGTGGCTTGCACAAAAGGGCTTCGCATGTTTTAACCTCACCGGGCACCCCGAGCCGGTCTCGAGCTGCGCGTTCGGCACGCAGGGCTTTGACATCCAATTGTCGAAGAGCTTTCAATCCTACCCTAACACCATGTTTTCGATCGCGTATGGGGATGGAGAGTACTTGGTGAGTCGCCCATTTCGTGGCACACGATACCTAATCTAAGTGCCCAACGACCCAGTCGGGCACCGCTGCATTCGAAACGGTTACCGTTGGTGGTTTAACCGGTAATTAACTCCTCTCACTCGCGCACGTCGTTATTGACGTTCTAGCACAGTGAAAACCCAAGAAATCGGAGTAGTTTCGTCCGCAGCGTGGGTCGGCGACGGAATCAACACCGGGCTTTTAGGTCTCGCATATCCGTTCCTCACGAGCGTCACGAACAAATCGCATGGCCAAAGTATAAAATACAACCCGTTTTTCTTCAACGCAGTCAAACAAAAGCGGGTTCCCCACCCGTGTCCGTTCTCTTGCTGCTCCCTCTCCCCAGGGCATAAACTAATTCGATATTCGATATATTTTCACCAGATTTCTCCGTCGCCTTGAACCGCGGCATGCCCGCCGGGACGCATTCACCCACCGTGGACCCACACCTGGGCTACCTCGCATTCGGCGGCATCGCACCCGTACCCGTAACCAACACGAGTACGACCGTCCCCATCCAAGGCTACTCCCTCGCCACGCGCGCGCCCACCTCCGACCCGCACCCAACGTACTTCTACTACACCATCGACGTCCAATCCTACGTGTTCCCAAACAGTAGCGGGGTCCCGACGGCGAGCAACAGTACGATCGTTGACAGCGGGACGACGCTCAACCTTGTGCCCACCGAGGTCGCGCAGGCGTATAACACGGGATGGGGCAACGTGACCTGGCGCGCGGGGTCGTATTACGTCGACTGCAACGCAGAGGCGCCGCCGTTCGCCGTCGTTCTCGGGGGAAGACGTTCTCGATCGACCCATGGGACCAGGTCGTGTGGGTGGGGACGGATGAGCATGGTAAGGATTTATGCGTTTCGGGGACGCAGGATGGTGGCCCTAAGACGATGGGGAGCGTGTTCATCTTGTGAGTTTAAAGGCACCATGCCCCTGCAGAAATTTAACCTTTGAGGTCACGTCAGGGGCGATGTATTTATGCACAACGTCGTCGTCACTTTCGACATCGGGAAGAATCGGTTGACCTTCACGCAGAGACGGAAATATTAGGGTATGCTCAAGAATGTTATTTTTTTCTTTTGATTTCGTTCCTTGTTTCGTACTTTCATATACATTGATTAACTGCCGCTTTCTCCCTTGAAATTTGTGGAAGCTCGTTAATGACATACTGCACGATAAAACTATTCAAGTTGTTTCGCGCATCTGTTCCTAACAAGGCCCGGGATCAGGTGCTCAACCTCCATCCAGAGTTGATATTCCGGTGCAACCCTGTCGCCAGCCTCAGTATAGCGGCTACTCATAATCTTCCCAAGCTCGAGAAGAGAGAGAAGATATGGCCGGCAACGGCGTTGGCGTTAGAAATCCGGGAAGAATCTACATCAATGAAAGTGAGTTTGTCCTGGTTAATTGGTTCTGGGGTTGGTGTGACTCGTCTCGACGCATCGAGGGTTATGGCGGCGAATGATAGATGAGGACAGTGCCGCGCCAAGGACTCTAGGGACAACGGGCCAGTGGTGAGAACGCGATCTGAGCATGATGCTCTGAATCTTGGGCCAGGCGCGCGCCATCTTCAGAATGGTCGCATCGTCGAGGTCATGGCCTGCGGGAACAGGGATCAACTTCTCTGGGCGGGACCTGCGGCTTATTTTAAATTTATGCGGCTCAGAAAATTGTGCACTACCAGCACGACCTCGGCCCCACACAACGAATTCAATTATACATCTGTTTCACGAGCCTCGTAGCGCACATGATGGAGAGATTCCAAAGCACATTCCCACATCTTCAAAATATTATTCTGAGGCGCAAGCAGGTGCCCGCAAAGCCCCAACATTCAAAATTATCTGTGACTTTGTGAGATCTTCGATTGAATTTGACAAGCAAGCTTGTTGCTGACACAGTCAGTGTTCCCTAAGTTAGTGTCTCCGAAGCATCGCAACGAACTGGTTTAATTTTCTGTGAATCTCGTTATGCACGGCAGTAGGACAATAGAAAGTTTGAAGGTTATGTCTCCGAAATTCTACCGGCTCAAGCAGGAGCTCGCAAGCCCCAACGAACAAGGTTGTTGCCGATGGTCAGCATGTTATTTTTGGGGGGAGGCTCGTTCCTTTCCTCAACCCTTTTTCAAGCAAGGTCTCTGCCGACGCAGTCGGAGCTTCCTAGTGAGGGAGGTGAAGGCGAATAGTGGCTGGAAGAAATGGCCTGGGGGTGGGCTGACAGTGGTAAGGTCCGTGTGCATGTACTCCACTTGTAGCTTGTCGAGGTGCTCGGGAGCGTTGTGAAACGCAAGCGCGTGGTAAAACTCCTCGAGCTGTTCCATCCTCCAATCCGTAACGTCCGCATCGAATGATTTCTGTGGCGCCTTATCCCATGTGCGTATGAACGTGAGCAATGCGGAGACTCCGCCCCCAAGGCCCTCCCAATGGCGAAACTTGACCTCGCGAAGCCGAAAAACATGCTGCTGTCGGCGACGCCAGAGGAAGCGCCAAAATTATGGAGCATGGTCCGTAAGTTTTTCAGCATCGATAGATTACCGAGATACTTTAATGTCTCGGAATCGAGAATTCGGATGTCGAGCACCTCCACGCGGGTTAGTGTGCAGATGAAGTCATACAACTTATCAGGCTGCAAAGAATTCAATATTTTTGGAATTCCGAGCACCCTGTATCTACGGTGCCCAGCCATTCTCCTTCTGCTTCCTGTTAGATTTATTCACAACATCATATACCCGCTACTTGATATCTTCTCTCCGGATATTCCCGAGTCCCGTTGGTTCTACACCCCAAACCCATATAGCATCCGCCCACTACGCTTCAAAGCGTACATGACATCCAACTGTGTCACCGTCGTTCTGTGTCAACCACAGCTTAGTACATCCGACGGTTGAAAAAATATCATTTACAGCTACATACCTATATCCGTGCTCAGTATAGCGCACCGCATTATGCACAACGCCCTCTAGGAATATCTTCAGCGCTCCGCGCGCCTCCTCGTATATTACTTTGGAGCTCCGTTTCACCCCGCCGCGCCGCGCGAGCCGCATAAGAGCGGGCTTCGTGATTCCTGCGTATACGATTTAAATTATAATGTTTATCATGCAGGACAGATGGATAATACCCATGATATTGCTCCTCGGTGCCCTCCTGTGCCACTGAGCGCGTAGCTGTCTACAGTGATAGTTGCCGCCGGTGGATCTACGTGGCTACGAGTCCAAGTCCGAATCAGCGACTCTTGCCAACATGTACCTGGAAGGAGTTTGATACTTCGCTAAGCTTGCGCGCCATGAGTATTTCGGAAATGCTTGTTGAGCGCTAGCCAAGCCTTGGCAATGGAAAAAAAATGGTGGTACTGCGCAAGAGGTAGTTGTGTGACGCGGCTCGGTCCCGCGACGGGAACACAGCTTTGCTCGTAGGCAACCATACCTCCATGACTAACGCAGGCTTACGGCAATGCACACAAAAGATTTTGATTTAGGATCCCTTGTGGTTTATGGTTGACTTTCCCTCTCAGAACGCTGTGAGTTTCATCATCCACACGGGTTTTTTGTGGCGTGGTTTGGTCTTTAGCCATTATCTCATTTCAACGATGACGTACCCATTTTAGATGTATTTAAGAGTGTCTATGCGCACGCTGTGTCCTGACAGAGAATGATGTTCGTCCCACTTGTTGTCTCGGGGCTCATTTGCCATGGGGTCGTCATATTCTGCGCCAGCATGTTCACGGGCGGAGGAAGCGACTCGGGCGTCAGACTCTTGTCGAGCCCCGGGCGAGTGAGAACATCTCCGCCCCCCGCTCCGTGCGCAGTGAGATTTGGCGCAGTAAAGGGGATGAATGCGGCGGGATCTGTGTGGTGGGAAAGAACAAAATAGTTAGCGGCGCGAAAAGGCAGTAGGATAACGCGCTGGACGCACTCAGAGCACCGGGTGTGGCACCCCTTTGGTTGAACTTCGGGACCTCGCTTGCGGGAACGTGCACGTTCTTGTACCCGGTCTTCTCAGCGACGAAGGAGAAGACATTGCTGACGGTGCTACCGGCAAGATTACTTCAGACACTGCGGATTATATTGGCAGGGGAACACCTACGCATTCGTATCCTGGCGCCCAAGACTTTTGAGGTCCCAGTTGGCTTGAACAGTGCTGATCGCGGAATAATGCGTGTAGAGCGTGTCATCGGTGGTTCCACGGAGGTTGGACGGGACGGCCCCTCCTATAATAAACCGGTTAATGTGCATGTAAGCGGAGGTCAAAGTATCAAGATCAGCGCCGTGACGCACCCAGTGCCAACGTGAGTATCCGATTCTGCTCCGTCGTCGTTTCAGCCTCGTCGAAGGATAGTAGCCAAAGCGTGTCATCTCCGTTCACGCGCGGGTCCTTGAGCAATGGCAGTAGCCAGTACTCCAGGAAAGATGCGGCGAAATCAATCAAGGTGTCGTGTCCGTCGTTTACCTAGTGCGCGTGCGGTCAAGAGGTCAGCAATACAAAACAATATGAGGCATGATAAACCGCAACCAACAATGTTCGGCGTCACAAATAGCCACTGCGGGCAGCGTCCCGTTCACCGCATCGTTTGCGAAGTCATTGAAGGTACGCAGACGTTTGACGCGATCGGGATCCTGAGAAATGGCATCGAACATGGCGAGGCCGTTGTGTTTGCGCCAGTAGTAGGTGTAAGGCGCGTCAGCCGGGGAGATGTAATTTGGAGCGGTAAAGCTTTAATTTAAGATGGAGACGTCAATTTCAAGAAGTACGGTCAGTACTAGAGAATATAACCCACCTGAAGCCGTAGAATCCATCCTCCGGCATGCTCTCTTGGTATGTGGCCCAAGAGATTCCTTTGTCCTCCAGAAGATCGACAACAGTGGAGATATTGGAGGGAATGTGGTACATATTGTCATCCCCCATGCCGAAGAAATCCCCGCCGATAGCAGCCACATCTGAGGATTGGTGCAAATTAGAATTGATTCCCAGCATGAGGGAGAAAACTTCACAGTTGGGTTGGGACGGATGGGTTACACCATTGTAGTTCGTGAACAGGATACCCTGCTCCGCAAGCGACTCGAAGATGGGTGTCGATGCCGCGGTCTGAATTCAATCTATTGATCAGCATCCATCACTGTTCCGGTGCTACAAAACGCACTTCGAAATCGGTATTTTCCAGCCACACTTGGATGATGCGGTTGAATGCCTTTCCCACGACGATACCTTTGTCGTTGAGCGTGCTGTTTGAAAAGCTGGTGTAATTGGCGGTCTGGATGAGCGGACCCTTGGACGGAGGCGAAAATATCTGCGAGGTGATGGCGGCGGCTTGGTGCACGGAGAACAACGCGACAAGGAGAGCGAAGACTAGAAGCAGCGTTGAGGGAGGCATCGCTGCAAAATGCAGGTTTTGTGTTTTACTCCCAGTGGCGCACTGTTTGTTAAATTGATGTAGACGATAATAAAGCGTGTAAAGTACCGAGGTAGTGGAAGTAGGTTCTGCAAGTACCGAGGTAGTACATGTAAGGTAACGAGGTAGTTAAGGGTCGTGGGAATGAACCGGGACATCCTAACGGAGACTCATGGAAGGACATAATTAGGTCGAGATTATGTGAAGTCGTAAAGTCGTATCATAAGACACACAGGTAAAGCGTATGCTGGTGAACAGCAGAAGAATGTGGTGTCGAAGCAAAACACCAGTAGGTCGAGGTTAGAAATGCTGCAGCACTGAGAATTCCCCGGAGAAAACGGCAGGCCTTAGATTATAACATGACTGGTAGAAGGTAGAGCAAGGCTCAGCATATCGTTGTAGTGTCTAGAAGATGCACTTAGATGCAGTGCCAGTCCCGTGACAGAGCGCTCATTCAATGGTTTTGGGGGCCTCTACATTGGACGTGAATTGTACCGAGGGGATGGAGGCAAGAGACAAAGAGAGTTGCGACACCGTGACGTCAATCACGTCAATTGTTCACATCAGACTCGGATCGGACATATAGGCATATGCCGTGTGATCTGCTTTTGGAGGGGCGCTGCGAGTCCGATGGCAGCGGAGAAGGATTGTTATTAGCCTCTGCGATGCAGCATCCAATGGCTGATTCGCGTTGCGTCATTTGGTGCTCCGCCCGCCAAAAAATACCCGCGGATGGCTGTCAGAGCCGTTGGGAACAAATTTGGCATGGTGGCTGAGCCATCGGGTCACGCAACGCAAATCAGCCATTGGCTCCAAGGCTGCATCGAAAACACTCTATTATATTCAACCAGTGGTTGCCATTCTTCCGTGGGTTACTGTGTATAGGAGATCGATATTTGTGCAATGCAGAAATCAAGGTTCTACTTATCACTGCTGGCCAGAGCGGATCATGTTGGGAGGATCTCGAGAATTGGCGTATGGACCTGTCTTACTACATGCAGAATGAACCAACCCTTCAATTTGGTATGTGCTGATATTATTCCTCGCTCGAAGCCAACACTGCGAGCGAAACGTACATGGTCACTTTTTTTAGCAATCATAATCAGCTATGTACCTCGCCATGAAGGTGGCCCTCCCATCATTCGCAGGTGAAGCTTGCGTTCCATTTTCCCCAAGGCCATTCAAGGGAGGATTTCGAGACTTCTTGGCTCTTCGCCTCCAAATGATTTTCGTAACATTTGATTAAATCAAGAGGAGTGTCAGGGAACGTCTGAAAGACGGAAATTCATCAATGAGCATACTACTACATTCAGGGAGAATATTTATCCTGAGCCACTGCACAATGTTGTTGCAGATGTTCTACAGCGTTGTAATTGAAAAGACGATTACTTGCGGAGACAATTTTCAGTTCAGCAGAGCAAGGCAGGCATGATCTTAGAAAATAACTCCATCCATGGGTCGACTGGCTATTTTGGTGAACTACAGCCATTAACAGTACTGAAGGCGTGGATGAGAAATTCCTGTTTTGGGCTGTTTTTTATTGCCTTGAAAGAATCGCTTGTATCTCGGTCAATTCTGCACGGATTAGTATGAAACATAGCTAGAATTTCCAGGCTAATTCAGCTGCAATTGGTGATAGAGCCAGATTCGCAATAGTATAATATTTTGGCATGCTCCCAAAACCCAGCTCCCCAGCTCAAATTTCCGTCTACCAGTCTCAACGACTCTGGACTTTTGTGAGGAGCACTACCCATGCATTAAGAAGATTATCATAGAGAGAAACTAATTATATCCCTTGCCCAGCCTGTTTATTGTGCTTCACTAATTGCGGCCAAATTAGCCTGGATATTCTAGCTATGTTTCAACCTAATCCGTGCAGAATTGACCAAGATACAAGCAATTCTTTAGAAAAAATCAAAAACAGCCCAAAATAGAAAATTTTCATCCGCACCTTCGGTACTGTTAATGGCTGTACTATCACAAGGGACCCATCGGGCTAGGAGACTTGCCAGAAAGGTTCCCAAGGTGATTTGTCAGAAAAAAGGTTTTCCATACAGACAGGGAGTGGCGTGCAAAGGCCCGGGGTGCATCTGTCACATATACAGAATCGAACAGACCACCAACAGTCTCCCTGCTCGCATGTGGGCCTAGAATTTCCCGTAGAGGAGATAAAACCGCCCTCATTTCGTCCCACGACCAATTTAATAAGATGCGCATGTGGTGGGGACTTGAGATAAACTGCGGGATTCCAAAACAGATTCTCCAAGAATGAAAATATCTGGAGAGTTGAGGGTAGGCCGTTAAAATAGGGCCAAGGTCGAAAAGCCGCCGGTGCCTGTGGGCATCAAATTGTTTGCTGTTTTTATATGAAAGCATGAAAAGGTAGTCTTCCCAGATTTGGATTAAATCATGGCACAGCGGCCGAATTCTCTACAGCCAGTAGTTGAACATCATAATCAGGGATTGAGCAGCATTATGTACCTTCAGCCACTCCAATATCATGGGTGTGGGTCCGTCTACTGGCAACCAGCATCCTAGTTCGCATTAAAGCAGTAAATCTGCATTGACAGACTGGAGAAGAGACAAAGATTCTGGTGATGGCTGGGGTGAGGTTATATAGTCAAATCCGGCCGGGTTAAGTTTTCTGTTCACGGCTTGGTCAGCTTTTCCTGTGTTCCAAATTTGAACGAATTTACCAAGCAAGCCGAAGAGTTTTGTTGACGTGCGAAATATTGTGGGTGTAGGAGAATATCTTTAGAATTTCACAGGCTAACTGTGTGGGATTGCGTCCTCCAACATAAAATACAACCGATCGTGTTGGGTCATGGAGGAAATCCAGGAATGAGGCATGGTAGACCAGAACTGAGGGATCGTGTTGTTTGCTCTCCTCATGCGCATCCTCCGAGTCTGGCACATTTATCACAGAGTGGAGGCCACGCAATGCTAGTAGCGCATCACCCAGCTTCAAATCAAGAAGCTGTTCAATCCATTGGACAGAGGATGAAATATGCAACTTGGAAGCTATAACGGTCATGATGACTCTTGGCCGGGCAGGAGCAGAAGCAAGGATATGAGTGTACAGCTGATCAAGGGCCTCGAATGGCGATCCAGCGTCGGGCTCCGTGATGCCCATGATGATCTCGAGGCGCTCCGTTGGGCGGAAGTTTTTGTCGTCAATAAACTTGATGACTGTTGATGCGTAAATGGAGTATCCGGAGGATTTTTAGACAAGATGCTGGATGTCTTTTGGGGACGACCAAGGAGTGGCGATCTTGGCCATCGTTTGATGCTGCCGATGAATCCGATCTTTGGACATCATCAAACGACTGTGAAATGCTCATAGGTCGACGGATATTGTATAAGCACGGCTCGCGGAACACTTCGGCAATATGAGGCTCCGGTCTGCTGGCAATGAGAAACCGTAGAGGAAGGTGTAGTCTGTGGATGGAATTTCCAAGAGAACACAATATTTCCTCTTGGAGATGTTAGCCTTCACATTCACCCAATCCATCGATGATTATGATGAAGGTGTGATTGGGAGCACTATCTTGAAATGGCTCTATGATTAACCACGGCAGCTGTGTCGAAAGATTTTTGTCAATGATTGATGGGTCCTCTACTTGATGGGAGACTTCATATTTCAACTGTGGGAGTCTCTGAGCAAGTTGGTATGCAATCGTGGGGAACAGCTCCCGAGGCCGCTTTGGCCAGCTCCACTGACCTACAGCACTGCGCCGATCGCCCAGGAGCACATAGCCCACCTGGCTGACCTCACCGAACTGTCTCTGACGCTCGACGATTTCGCGGCGGCAACGCTCATCGACAGCGTCGCGGCCGTCTTCCCGCGACTGCGAGTCCTGGAGCTCGGGCACGCGAAATACTTTTGGAGCGCCCAGATGTGCCCGACGTCCGTGATGTGAGTGGACACGCAGGAAATTCTTTCTCGGCATTAACGGCTTCCGATGTGATTCAGTCCGCCATCCTGGAAGCGCTGGAGCAGTTCTCGTGTCTCACCCGACTGCGCATTCCTCTCAATTTCATGGACCGCGAGTTGGATCCGGATCCCCCTCAACGGCACGCTGCCCACTGGCTGCTAGAAGGTCTCCCGAACCTGCGCACCGTGGCGTTCTCGTGGCAGCAGAGATGGTGGTGCTACGGTTTCGATATGGTCGTCTGGCGCAAATGGGACCTTAGGGTGTTGCTACGCCCGCCATCGCCGCCACCATGGCCGGCTTCGCCGGTGCCATCGGTAATTGAGGCGGCGATACCGCCCTGGGAGCTTGATGGACATGCCTAAGTCATTGACTGAGCAGGACTGCATATGACATCACTTATAGTCAAATAGCAGACACAAAATGTCCATGCAGCGCCCGGCGCCCCCAATACGAGAGGAAGTTTGAAATATCCACTGCTGAATTGAGAGCGATTTCCCTCAGTTGGCACAGTATTCAGCTGCCTCTTGTTGTTCGATATTGCCCGAAAGTCACATCAGAAGCTTGAGTGGCCGTATTATTTGATAGCCAGCTTTTCGGCTTCCTGGCCCCACCAGCGGGGCAATCTCGTACTCACTCTCGCTCTGGCTCCCCTTTCTTTGGATTTTGGAAAGGTCGCGTATATTACAATGTATCTATTGAATATCGCGCAATGAGAAGTTCGGGCAGTTCTACTCGGAAAGTTTTTCTTTTTATATTCTTGTTACAGTAAGCTGTTAGGTTAACACTAAGGCAAATCGAATTACCGTAGGATTCTGTACGAGAGCCTGTATTCATGTTACGCGTATTCCCATTAATTTACTAGTATGGTAATGAACTCAGAGGAGCGAATCAAACGAGCAACAAAAATCACAGAATGAGCTAATTCTTCATATGAGTAGCGCAAGGAGTACCAATGTAGAGATAACCAAACAGCGTGGAGTGTAACGACCCATTGGCCCATCACCTGAGGGAACCGCGGCTGTTGCATTCCATGCTGGGAACGATTCGTTGCAGCTGAACATCCGTAACGCCACGACGGGATTTTGATTTGCATCACTCTTGAAGTAAACCACATTGTTGAGGTTGGCGCTGCAGATATGTGAACATTGGAAACAGAATGTTTACCGAAACGCACATGTAGTTTGAGTATTTCATATTCATTTTCCCAAATATTGCATCGAAACTAGCTGTCCCAACTAATGCGGCCTAGGATTGATGTCTGAGTTAGATGCCTAGGGAGATGCGATTGTGATAATTGACGTACCCGGGCCTGTGGTGGAACTACGTAGTCGTAGCTCTATTCCATTGTAACCTCTTTCCCATGTTCAACAGATGTCGATACATCTAACCCAAGGAGCTTGGGCAAATCGAATCCGGCGCTAACCTCCACGCTCCAATTATCGGTGATAGTCACTGAGCCCGAAAAATGCTGCGTAACGTTGACAGTGCTGTCGCAATTGTCGAAAGCAGCGCCAATTTGAGTTTCTTGCGGGTATGCACTACCGGTGCTCTGGAGACCCAGTCGTGACCCATGGGTATTGAGCAGGAACTATTTGAATAATATTCACCGTAGCTGTGAATGCGCACGATGCCTTTTTACTGATGCAATCATCTAGACTTGGTGTTCCAGTCGTTGTCGTAGACGGCGGTGCCGTTAGGGTGGATGCTGGGATTTGTGTGGGAGACGGTGAAGTAATGGTCGAAACAGGCTCTTCATCGGCCCTCTCAAACTCGGCACTGGATCCACAATCTGTGGTTCCCGGTAGAACTTCGAAGTAGTGTGACACGACGTAGGTTCCGAGGGAGTCCTCGAGGTATAAATATAACACCGACGAGGGGGCCTCTCTGATGCTCCATGTTGTTTTGCCAGAGGAGTCCATTCGAGCACCAGAAGTGAATGTCAAAGCATAATACGACCATACGTAGAAAGAGTAGGGGGGATAGCCACCTCCAAACTCGATCCCGACTTTCCCGCATTGTTGGACGGTCAACGAATCTCCTTCCACAATGTTGGCGAAAAGTTGGCCGTTCGTACCAACAGAGAGGGAGGCCATGAACAATGCAAGAAAGTTGAGCGACTTCATGACGGTTCGCCTATCGAAAGTCGCAATGGGTGGCAAGTTGCTATGGGGGTGGGTCACTTTTGAACGAATCCATGACATCCGGAATGCTCATGGTCGCCTCGTGTCTTCCTGTTTCATTTCCAAACATAGGCCTTTTTTTCGGCGAGCACGATTTTCCGCGCTTCTAGGGCATTGTCGTTGATGGGTAAATTTGTGTATTGGCTCAGGCCAGCAGCTTGATGCGGTGCAGTGGCGTAACATGTGCCAGGCTTGACCAAAGAGATTAACATAAGCTACTTACAATAGCTACACTGTTCTGTCCTCTATGACATATAGGGAGCAAATGCTGTTGGAACACGTTTCCAGTACAGAGGCTGTCAACGGACGCTGAGGGAGTGAGTAGGGGGAACGAAGAGTATGGCGATTCTTATTGGCGGTGCTGGGCTGTGAATATGGGCGCTTTTCAAATAATGCCGAAAGCCTGCAACTGATTTCATATCCTTAATGCACAGCACCCACCTTGACCTCATAATGCAAACGATTAGCCTTGAACTTTCAGTGTTGGCTGTGTACATTTGACCGCGAGGGTACAGCTGTTTTACCTCGACCGTCTGCAGGTATTCGTGTGTAACAGCCACAAGAGCGCGGTTAAGCGACCTACGCTTGAGTTGGCGCTGGTCCCAAAGTTTAACGCTGATATTCCAAAGAATCGGGGCTGATCTCCCAAAAGCGGAGTTTAAAAAGCTTTGGACAGACAGGGATAATTTTATAAAGAGAGAGAAGAGATAGGACAGGATAGCGGATTGCGATCATGATGCTTCGATACGGCGGAAAAAGTTGAATTTTAGAGACCACCAGTTAGTGGGTAGGATCGATCTTATCGCCAACTGGTGGGTAGGATTTATCCTACTGCCGTCAGGCATTCATATTTCACTGCTTCATCGCGCAAATGGAATGAGTTTGCTGGAAGAGATGCAACGTTCCGAGCACCCCATAATTGCGATGACTAAACTTGAATTCTCGGCGGTAGGAATCTTGAATAGAGTTATCATGTACGACAGAATCAACAGGCCGGGACCCATGTGTGGGCTTCGGCTTCCCCCATTCTTGGATTCGGAATACATGGTCATAGCTGCCAGTGGGAAAGTGTTAACGTCTTCGGCCGTCACCGAGCACAGCATTATCCGAACCTGGCTTTGACCTATCTCAACGCGTTCCCCCCATCCCGAACTGTGGCTCCGAGGTATTTTGTCCAAACTTAGTCCAAACATGGATTTCACCCGAACTTTCATCTGACCTCAGGTCCCAGATTTTGGAGTTTTACCCTAACTGCAGGTCCGACCTACTACGGGATAATCGGGGCTCCTGGCCTCTAACTACATTGGACGTGAATTGTACAAAGGGGATGGAAGCAGGACAGGCGTGACACCGTGACGTCAATTAGTGCTGGCCGTAGATACGATACGGAAGAATATTTTTTGAATATATTTGATTACACACGAATACGATACGGCCTCAGCGCTTCCATCCGAATATGAATACGACTGGATATGAATACAATACAATACAAGATGTACCGCCGCTTCGCTCCGGTAAATCGCACGGTGGAGGGCAAAAAAAAATGAATTGAATCTGCGTGCATACTACTGATATTAATGCCGTGAAATGGTCTGTCAACCGTCAAGAGATTTGTCGCCGTAATAATCCTGTTTAATGCGCGATCTTGCCCACAGAAAGATTTTGAATGTCAACCAGCCAAGCCCGAGAGAACCAATGTTATTGAATTGGAGGGTGACGGAATAAATTGGCAGGCAAATCTTTCCACGACTCTGAAGAGTGCCAGAAGGTGAAACAACCACGGGAGAGCGAAGGAAAGATGGAAGGAATGAGACAGATGGTTTGAGCTACAAAACGAAATTGATACACAGTAGGATGCTTGCCAGGAAACCGGATTGAGTCGACCGAGACGAAAACGGTTTGTTGCAACTTCGGTTGATTCATGGCCCCGACAAAATTCTCGGTCGAGGAAACCATAGAGATTGGGCAGCACCAGAAGAGACCCGAGATTAGCAGTTGTTTAGCGGCGAGGTTTTGATTTGATCATGGAACGTGCATCCAAAAGATAGCCCGCAGTACACAGAACTGTTACAGATTGGGCCGTAGCTGTTCCCAGAGAAAAATATTGCAGGGTAGTGAATTGAGGATGCGGACAGTGAGATTCGCGGTAGAACAAAAATAAGTATCCACTTTATATGTCTATAATCGGCAGGAGTGCGTGGTCCATCACTTCAGTGATAAGGATCGAATCGAGCTGCGCCGTAGCCAGCAACGGCTGCGGACTGTCAGGAAAGACTGCGCGCTAGTCAGATGGTCGCTCACAAATGAAAAGACTGCTTCGAACAGCAAGGATATAAGGGCTTACTTCAAGAGCAAGAGCCGAGGAAACATAAAGGAGAAAGGATACCCGGGGATATTAGCACAACCGAGCGAGGTAATCGTTAAAGAACGGTTAATTAATTGATTCAGCTACGCCGCTCACTGCGGAAAACTGCGGTCTGTCAAGGAAAACTGCGTGTAGGTTAGCCGGTTGGTCGCAAATGAAGGGGCAGTGTTGAAAAGGCGAGGAACTCGGGATTGAAGGGGTTAAATGAGATAAATGGAGAAAAATCCAAACATTTACAAAGAATCGCCGAGGATTTCGTTAAAGAACGGTTAATTTCTTCGAAAGCGGTGAACATCACATTGATTTGGTTCTGACATTTCACAAAAAGATGAAATCCGTGCGGCGATGAATAATTGATCCCGATCCAGTCAGAGGTCGGAGATCGTGGGTTTAGTGGGTTACTCGTGGCATACGGTGCCGAATTCGGACCGCCCTGGAGGCTGCGTGACACAGGGACGTTGGCTGAGGCAGGAGGAGAGACGAGAAAGGAAGGAGATAAGGTTCAAGGGGATAGATCCGAAGCCAGAGAGAACCAAACGAAAGCCGGTCATTTTGTTAATTATATGGTAGATTCAAATTTGAAGGTAGGTACAGGACTGCAACGATGTGAAAAGACGTAGGAGGCTGTCTTAGGTTACAGATTAATACTCCGCGGAGGACGTTGGTGTAAAAGGGACGGATTCTGGGGAGAAATATGCACACTGAGCTGGGGAAACTCACTCACCAGCGCAAATCCGCCCCACACAGTTTGATATAAGAGGGGGCGGTCGTGTCGGTTAAGGTGTGAGAGCTTGTCGGCTGGGTGGCGCCGTAGAAAAAGGGCAGAGTAAACCGACATCGAACAACAGATGACACGGACGGTACTCGCCACTAGTGACTCGCGTTGGTGAATGTTCTTGTTTTGCGTCGGCTTCAGGATTATATGATATTGCAATGAGGATGAGCTAAGGTAAGCAGGAGGTAAACATGAAACGGAACTTGCGCTGAACCACGCCTTGGGCGCCGGCTTGAGGAAGATGAGGACGATGTTGAGACGATTTATGGCTGACCTTGAGGATGCTTGAGAGCAAAGACATGATGTCGAGAAGAAAGGGGAAGGATTTGCGGTCAGCTCGTGGTGAAAGACGAGTAACAGGGAGGGAGTGGCCCTTTATGTGGAAATTCGTCACCACAGCAAGTCAGATCCGAAGGCTGTTGCTTCACGAGATCTGCTGTGCTAGCTCAGATGTCTGTTTTCATTTTCAATTCTGCAGCCTTGGCATGGATCGCCGGGAACGAATGTCTGGATCCGGCTTGGTTGGCAGATCGAATGCTCCGAAGGCGGTTCAACATCCTCAATAGTGCAAATCGGGGTTCACTTCGCGGTATGGAGATCTGGAACTCTTCTCCCAATATAAACGATTGCCCAGATCTGGTTAGACAATTTCTCAGGGTTGTTCGTTTGCTGTTGATGCGTAGGTCATTTGATGTTGAAAGTGAGGAGACAGGGAGAGACAACGAAAAGGGGATGACCGTTATGGGGTGAAACAAAGAGATCCAAACAAAAGCCGGTCATTTCGTTAAAGAAACGGTAGATAGATGGATGCAATATGATACGGATCCAACCGTATTCAAATATATTTGACTACGGTCAAGTGCCGTGGGACTGCACTTGGCATGCATCATCAAGTCCCACCAGTCACACTTGAAAATCGGTTCTGATGTTCATCGGAGCCGCTACTCCGGCTCCAGGTCTCTCAGTTGCCGGATCTTCAACCAATCAAACCCGGCGTGATGTGGATGTTGAAACATGCCGAGCGTCAACACAGACCGTCCTGACCCTTCTCTGTTACATTCAGCCCCTGGAGGCTCATTCATCCTGTCTGCGAACATTGAGACTGTATTCTGACCATTCTCCCTATATCTAGCACAGTTTTCTTTCTAACTTGGGCCACGCAGAATATATTCAAAATATATTCATATTCGGTTGCAAGAATACGAATATGATACAAATACGATAGGGCCGCGGGCAGGTGAATACGATATGGATATGAATACGATACGCAAATGGCGCATCGTATTCATATTTGGCCAGCACTAACGTCAATGATTACGCTGGCAATTGTTCACCTCAGACTCGTTAAGTGGATGGATGATCGACGACCGAACATACACAGGATATTAGTCCTTGGCACCCTCCTCCGGAACTGCGCGCGGAGCTGTCTACAGTTCCAGGTACCGCCGGCCCTGACTTTACGCGGCTGCGAGTTCAAGCTCAAGCCAGCGGCTCTCACATGTGCAAGGAAGAAGGTAATACTTCGCCAGGCTTGCGCGCCATAAGTTGATCGTTATATTTGGGAATTGCTTGTTGAGTGCTGGCAAAATTGGGATACTACGTAGTCGAGAGCAAGAAGCGGTTGTGTGGCGCGTCTCGGTACCGCGGCGGGGAGAAATCAACACAGCTTTGGTCGTGAAGACAAGTACTACCTCCATAAGCAAGCAACGCGGGCTTAAAGCAAGTTGAGTTTAATGAATGCAGCACGACTCGAATCAAAACTTCAACACGCTGAAAGATACCACCAATTCGAAGCGTCAAAAAAGAATGACCGCACTCCTACGGGCGACAATTGCGTCCTAATGCTACAGCAGGGTTAATAACTCTTAAGTAAGAACCAACAGAAACTCGCGGTTCAGATGCCCTCAACGAACCAGCCTACTCAGCCCCGTTGACCTCCTTGCCGGCCTCGCCAGCGTGCCCATGCGTGCCATTAACAACAGCCGTCTCGGCCTTGACACCATTTACAGTCGGTGCCGGTGTCGTTGCTTGAACAACCACCGCTGGTCCAACCACCGCGGGCTCGACCGCGCCGGGCACACCCTGACCCACGACCGCCCCAGGCACACCAGGCACCACAGCTCCCGCCACCACCGCCGCCGCCCTCCGTTCCCTCGCCTTCTGCCTCCTCTCCTCCTTCCTCCTCTCCGCATCCGCGCGCTCCTCGCGCACGGCCTCGACCCACGCACTCACCCCCAGCGCCGCAGCCGCAGGACGCGTCTTGTACCCCTGCAGGTACCCCTGGATCTCCGCCGTGCTGAACTCGCCGGATGGGAAACCTTGCACGAAGGTCTCCGCGAGCTCTGCGATGGTGTGCTGTTTCTCCGCTCCGGTTTCGTTCGTTGCAGAAACGGGGTCGGGGAAGCGCCACGGCGGGAAGAAGCGCAGGAAGAGCGCGCGCGCTTGCGGTACCGTCGCGAGCACGTACTGCACCTTGTGGTCGATGCGCCCCGGGCGCAGCAGCGCCGCGTCTAGCCGGTCGATGTGGTTCGTCTGCAAGCGATGTGTCAGTGTCAATAAATAAATAAAAACGAACAAAATGGAATCGAGGAGAGTGGATGAAAAGAGGACGGACTAAGTAGAGTAGATGGAATGAGATGAGAACAGAAGAAGTAGAGTAGAGTAGATGCAAGAGGGATACAGCAGCGGAAAAAAACACCCACAGTAGCGAAAAACAACTTCCCCTCCTCGCTCCCAATCCCATCAATAACATTCAACAATCCCGACAGAGTGACCATCGACCGTGAGCGGCGCCCGGGGACCGCCATACGAGGATGAGCGGCGCGCCCCTGCATCATGGATAGGGATAGAATGTCCTCCTCTTCCTCGTCCTCGCGCGAGGGGAACGCACAGTCAATGTCCTCGATGAGGAAGAGCCCGTGTTTTGGGATAGCGGAGGCGGCGCGTTGGAGGTAGGAGTCGTCGACGCTGTTTTCAGGGGGTTAAGTCAGTAAGTGAGTGCCTTTTGTTGGGAACACGGAGATGTGGATGGAGGGAGGAGGGAGGGAGTGAGAGACATACAAGTTGGACGCGAGGGACAAAGAGTAGATTTCGAGGTTGAGGGCGCCGGCGAGGGCGTAGATCGTTGACGCTGAGTAATAACATTTAGCTTAGAATACACAGAAGAGGAGAGGAGAGATTGGATGCGCACTTTTCCCCGTCCCCGGCGGTCCGTAGAGCAGATACCCTCGACGGTGTGGGATACCGGCCTCGTTGTACCAGTTTTCTGTCTGGAGGAATTCTTTTGCGTCGTCCACGAGCGAGTCGACGACGCCTTCGGGTAGGATAATCGAGCTGCAGTAATATGAGAGTAAATCAGCAACAGCAGCTAAATAATTGATTGGATTGCGAACTCGAGTGGGCGCCTGATCTTGTGCTTGACTGTCGCCCAGGTTTGGTGGGGGCCGAATTGGGGCTGGGATAATTTTGGATTTAATACAAGTGCGATTGGAATGAGAGTAAAAGGCACATACCGACTCGGTCAAGTAGATGACTACGTTGGGTCGGTTGACCTCAAGGTAGCGCAGCCGCGCGTCCTCAACGAGGTCGGACAGCACATTCATGTCGAGGGTGTATACCCTGTAGCCAAATGACTTACAAAAGCCTCGAAACCAGACAAGAATAAGAGCTCACGTTATAGAAATGCTCGAGCCCTGCCCCCCGTAATGCCCGACCATCCCGTACGGCCCCGGGAGACTCCCGCCGCTCTCGCCGTTCCCAGTGCGTTTGATCTCAACCCAGTACCCGCGCCATTTGAACAATTGCGGCGTGCGATACATGGGTACGTACTCTGCGTTGGCTTTGACGCTATCATCGGATGTGGCACGTACGGCCCATTTGCGGCGCGAGTTGCTCGCGCTGACGGTGAACTCGCGGGAACGGCGCCAGACTTTTTCTTGGGTCTAGTGCACAAGCATTGCGGTCAAAAACGTACATTTGAGCATTGAGAAGAGACGCACGAGGAACAGGACAATCCACTCATAGGCGGGATCACCCTGGTTGAAGCGGATGGTCGTACAATACTCTGCAAGAATCAATTCAATGCACCCGACGATTTTTTTTACCGCTCGAAGTAAAAAAAACATACGAATTCCGAATCGTTCGATCAGCCACATGAAAAGACGGCGTCCCGTTTCGACAATAGACCCTAGAACGAGTAGCTTCAAGCTGGATCCGACATAAGAGTTGGATAGGAATCCGAGGGTATTGCCGAGCGAGGAGAGCCCGAGTGCAGACGCTACGTGCCCAAGAGGCTGCCCTTGAGCCTGGACATTGGATTCGGTGTGGGCACCGCGAATTTTGTTGAGATAGTAGAGAAGCGACATGAAGCCGCCCGAAGATGGTGGGGGTTTAGGACAAGAGAAGAAACAGGCGCCGCGTATTTAGGCGTCGAAAAAAGGCGCGGAGGCGATGCGTGATTGATGGCCGGCCGCCACGTATTTCAGCCACACCCTGTCAGAGTTCAAGGCTGTAAGCTATTGAGTTTGGGTAGTCAAAAAAACGTACTGATTTGGGTGTATAGAGGACAGGCTCCTGACGTGAAGATCGATTACTTCAAGCAATCCTCCTCCTTAAGAAGCAAAAGTCAGTCCCTTTATACTAAAATTCAGGCACTACCTCCATATAGAAAGTACGGACGCGGGTGCGTATCCGAAGGATGAAAAGTCTGTAAATACGACTGTGTGAAAGTCCGCTTCCGTTTGCAGACCCCATACGTTAATCCCGTCTTCGTTCCCGCTTATTGAACTTCTCTCTGCATATGGAGATCTCGTATCCGTCGGTTCGCGATCCGTACCAACATTGATGTACCTGATGCACCGTTTCTCCGCCTCCGCTTTCAGTACAGCAATCGTACGGGCCGCGTTAAATTAAAATATGTGAAAGCAGAAGAAGAAATCAGTCTTGTTTTGGTAGACTCAGTGCAATGTGGAAGCTATGGCCACCGAAGCAGCTCACGAAGAGAAAGTCCCGCCAAATAATATCCTGGTATGCATTAATGTATTTCAACGATGTTTTTCATCTTGTTCAGACTCTCCATGAGAGTCTGAACGCGCGCACTAATCTCCCGACCCACCACAGTGCCGTTCATCGCCAAAAGCTGCACGCCGAAGGACGTCGCCTCCGTCGCGTGCCGCAGCGGAATCATCCACTCACGGGTATACCCGCCGTCCGTCACCTTCATCACATGAATCCTCATCCGGCCCTTGCTCCGCCCCGCGCGCGAAACGTAGTCCGCCCATTTTGCGTCGAGCCCACTCACCGGCCCGACATCGACGTCGCATGCGATGAAGGGACGGCTGTAGTCGAAGCGCACGCAGGGGAGCGCCCCGAGGGACGTAGCGCGCAGGAATTGCACCTCCTGGATGAAGATGTTCTGCTTGTGGTCGAGGTAGTCGGCGTGGATGAGAAAGCGGAGGAAGGATTTGTCCTTGGAGCTAACACCTTTGGGCTCGTCTAAGCGGAGGATGAATGAAGCGGTTGGCACTACTGAGGATAAACGAGAAACCACATCACTGACCCTGGTGGAGCAGGAGGAGTGCCGCGCATGCACTGCGGTGGTCGCCCTCCTTCCAATCTGCCGCCTGGCACTCGGTGGAACAGTACAAGGACGTTAAGCAGCCCGAGCAGCGCCGGAAGTCGGGTTTTGCATGTATCGTGCCGCACTATTCGGTGTCAGAATGGAAGAGTAACAAGAATGGATGGAACTCGCCGCAAGATTGTCGCAAGCTCTCAACGACGGCCCGGGCTTTTCGTTGTTCAGATACGCACTCATCACTTTCAAGCGCTGGTCCAATATCCACCAGAAGGGCTCCCACGCAGTGGAGATGGGAAATCCTGTGAACGTTTTGGTGCCGACCTTGAATTTCAGTTGCCCTATCGAGGTTTGCAGCTGCACTAAGACGGAGAGATACACCACCGATCCCGTCCAGATGATCAAAATCGATTCCAGCATCTTCAGCGCCGCCGGGGAGCAAGTCTGCCGCGCACGGTAAAAGAATGCGCTTAGGAGTCCAGCACGAAGCGCCTCCATGACAAGGCTATGCCCCGCGCCGATCTTTATGTACCGGATAATAGTGAAGAGGCACGTGTCGAAACAATCCATGTCCTCGCTGAAGTGCGGCCTGGTGAGGAGACAGAGGGTGGTGGTAAGGGCTTTGACAACGCCTTGCCGGATGAGCGCCTCATTGAAGGCCGTGTTCGTCATGAGTTTCTGGCACACGATGGCGACGACCCCGCGCAGGCTGTACACGGTATTATTGGTCTCGGGGAACTCTACGACACATTTAATGTGCTTCAGCGCAAGGGCGGCGAGGGCGGAGATCCCACCGGCGCCTTCGATCGCCTCCTCAAGGTTTCGTTTCTCCTGCAAGTCGAGGCCGTTGCGAATGTACCCGCACAGACTTCCGAACTTGTTCTTCCCCGCAATCTCGGGGTCTTGCAGGTACAGCGCCCAGATGCGTACCATGATGACGCGGACAAACGGGGTTGCGTCGATCACGGCTGCAGTCGCAGTGTCCCGGCGGAGAAGGAGGGTGATCGAGAGGACCGCGTTGTAATAGACAACCTGATCTTCAAGCATCTGGAGATACGGGATGTGGTCTCGATAGGTGTCGATGAAGCTGAACCATGCCCAAGCACGCGGCCACAGATCCGGCGATGCAGGGACGGGTATCAGCCCCTTCTTGTCGAGAAAGATGATGCATTGCATACTGAGGCATGCGCGCGAGATTTTGTCGTTGAAGAACTCAACGTCGGCTGGGGTCGAGCATGAATCGAGCCGAGCTACCAATTCCGGGATGGGGGATCCATCAAGGCCGGCGTATAAAATAGGGAGGAATTCAAGAAGCGGCGTGGATTGCGCGATTTCATACACGTCCAATAGTCTCTCGATATCACCGTTGGCGGCAGCGGTCGCGGTTTTCTTGAAAATCGTTTGTGAGGCTTAGCTGGGGAAAGACACAAGGGAGCACGTTACCCGTAGATCTCGCGGGAGTTTTGAAAAGTTTTCCAGACGGAGAGAGGAATGCATCGTCCTGATTACGAGAACGAGTATCGCAAGATGATGGAAGGAAGAGGGCACGACGCGTCACATCATCAAGCATCACGACTCCCCGTGACGCGTCGCGCCCGCAGCACCGCCTCTCGGTTTAAGTGCAAATTCGTCGGGTCCGCGTTTGAACTAAATAGAAACCTGAAAGTATTTTCCGTGGCGATGGTGATGCTAGACGAAAACAGACATATCGCAATACGCGTTGCATACACCAAACACCCAGAATCCTTGTTCAATGTCATTACAGCTGTTTGCGAAACTAATGACACCTCATCAAAGATTGATGAATCAGAACAAATTTGATGTGTCGGATTGCCGAGCTCCTTTCTCGCCCATTTCTCAACCATTTTGCCTGATTTTAGGTGCGTTTGAGAGCGGCTAAACAGGGCTTCAAATTCGTACCAGACACGGCGGGTAATTCACTAAAGGCAGGATCTTCTGTTTTACCATTACCCGGTTCAAACCACACCTTAAATTGACCGTTACTCAGTCAATTTTGAGCCAATTTCGATGATGTTGGATTCATCTAAATTAAGTTTTGGAGGCACAGGCTGAGTACATTTGACATTTTGGTTACATGTCAAATCAGTAGTGTAGAATGAATTGATGATAGCATGGAGTAATTTCATTCTTGATGCTACAGGTGGGGTGTGCCACATGTTGTAATATTTCACACCTAGTTGCCGCTACTTGAGCTTTCAATATCATCTGGATTCAAGGAAATCCGCTCAGAATTGATTAAGAACGGGCCATTGGCGTGTCCCGTTTGAATTACACAGCCGAAATTTTCAGATATGCAATTCTCTCGAGGGACTTGGTATAAAAGGTATGGATCGAAAGCGCTGCTTAACCGCTTTCAAATGCACCTAAAATCATGGTAAACGGCTGAGAAATGATTGAGAAATGAGCTCGGCAATCCGGCGCATCAAATTTGTTCTTATTCATCAAAATTTGATAAGATGTCATTAGTTTCGCAAACAGCTGTAAGCTCATGTATCATAGACGACTACATCTCGTGGACTAAAAGAATGTGGATAGTAACGCGGCATGGACAAATGCCGACTTAATAGAGATAGTACTTCGCCGTGTATTTCACGGAGATCGGGTCAGAGCCGGCGACGCACTATAGAACAGACCGGCGTTGAGTTCGAGAAGGAAGAGGAATGAAACCAAAAATTACAGAGGTGGGGGGCTGTCCGCCAACGGTGTCGATGCGGAAGATTTTTGAGGCCAGGGTTCCCTGCGCGTTGTTAAGAGCGAGCCAGTCCACGTTGGTAGTGGAGTCGGTAGGGGCCACAATATCGCCAACCTTGGCGCCGATCACCAATGCGCTCCCGATCACCCACTCGGGCGAGATCCCGGTGCCAGAGGGTGAGGTCACAAAGAGGTGGTTCTGTTTCGGAATTCAGGTGAGCCATGCCGATGAGGTGCACGTCACAGACGCACCCCAAGCAAATCGGGCGCCGCGACCTGACTGCCGATGGAGCTGGATGGTGTGTCGGCGGAGGCGCCGTTCCAAATATCGAAAGCAGTGGTCTGAATGGACGCGAAGTCTGCGCTTTGGTCGCACGAAATGTCGAAGAGAGACGCGAGAGCGCCAATGGAACTACATGAATGATTGAGTATGCGGTGACTGCAGGTAAAAATGTTCTACGTGTAGATGCCGGCGCTGGAGCAGGTATAGTTTTGGATACCGACGCCAAGCAGCATAAACTGAGGCGCAGTCGTGGGGCTGACAAGGGCCGTCTGGCCGGCGGGAAGGTCCATCGCGGCTGCCGTGGTAGGGCAGGTGCGAGCTACAAGAGGAGCGCTAGACACAAGGAGTGCAGCAGAAGAAAGAGCGCTAAGCAACTGGAAGGCAAGCATTTTTGAGGGACCTAAAAATGACTTTTTGTGAGGTGGAAAGAAAAGGAACGGCGGGGAAGTTGCTGTTTCAAAATTCTCCACAACCTTTTATACATTTTCGAAAAACAGGAGCTTTCAAGTTTCAACTGCTTCGGAACGGGTACATTCGTCTCCAAAGAAACCGCGTAGATCGCGCGTGGGATTGGAAACTTGGTAGAATGATCGTGAGTGATGGTATAATTGATGAGATCTTGAGGGTGCTTCCGAAGTGAATTGCGTTTGCACTGCGACTAGCTAAACCGTCTTTAAATTGCGAGCATAAACACTCAACCGCATTGTAATAATAACGTCTCTAATTTCATTGCTTAGAATGAGTTCCGGGGAGGTAGCCGAGAGCGCTAAACACTCGTTAAACGAGCGACTTCGCAAAGCTTCCCAACAGTTCGGAGTCTTGTCACTTCCTTTGATTGGCGGTGAAAAATTCTCAGAAAAGTTCCGAGTGTAGTGGCAAAGGAAGTATAAAGAACTCGTTTAATCCGTTAGGGCTTGGGCTAAGACATTTGTTCCGGCTCGAACCTGACGGAATACTCGGTAGGGCTCTAGGCAAATGTTACAGGGCACACACTCGGAAGAGTCGGAACCTATTCCGAACCTCGGTGTTTGAGTAAGAATGCGGGACGCCCGTTCGCTTAACTTGTGACAGTGAATTGAACGGAGAAGTACTAAGTAATAAACTACCGTTGAAGACCGTTGATCGGTTTTCCCGATCGCGGATGCAAATGGATAAGCGAACCAGAAGAAAAGTGATTTACGTTGTGAATTTTTGGACATTCCGTTGAAGTCCGTAAAGCACCGTTCCCGTGATTGCCTTGCAAGAGATCGGGTCTGGCTCTAATCGTCTCGACTTGTTAGTTCGGTTATGCTTTGAAGTGGTGCGTTTCAAGTCTTTTTTTGCTCCCGCAATTACGGCATTATCAAACGTGGTCTCGCTGTGAACTGACCTAAGGTCTGATAACTCCCTCATGTTTCCTCAACTGATGAACATTCAAATCGGACTACCCCAAGACGGTCACACGTCAAAATATTCGTTCCAAAACGGTGGACTGACAGCTCATGGGCACGATGCCACGAACGTCCCCAATGTCTTGTACGCTGGATTAAATTGCGGATTGGAAAGGATCGCGTTGGCGTACAATCCCTGGGTGCGCAATACTTTCGTCATCGCCATACTAGTAGCATGGAAGATATGCTTAGAGCGCAACCGCCCGCAGGGCTCGAAATCTCCGCAGTGCGATATGCGTCTATCCCTTTCTTCAAGTTCTTCGCCGTCGTGCAATCTGCAGCATTAGTATGGGAAGGTAGCGGGACTTTGTTGTTGAACGCGTTCATTGGCACTACTTGGCTCGCGATCGTGCCAGCGACATTGCCGCAGACCTGGTAGGTGAACTATTCATAAAGCACCTCAACGGTGGATAGCATGGATTTGCTTACACCTTGTGCATAAGCTCCGGACACTGCAAGCCAGAGAACGGTGAGGATGGAGAAAATCTGCATTGAAATGCGGCAGAAGACGCTGGTAGATGCGCTGGAGTCATCCAAGATACAGGGATTAAATACAGGCGCGAACAGATAGAAATCGTCGGTAGCAAAAGTACAGAGTCGGAAGTAGCGAAGTTACGGAGGTGCTTGCTGCGCTAGATCGGAAGGAGGGATGGCATAAATGAAGAAGGCATGGCCGTGTCGGCGTTAGTGAACGCGCCAGCATAATAACACTCTAGAGTAGTTTGGTATCCAAAAGGTGTGGAACGTGCCCTGGCCGGGAAGGTTAACTGACCATGGTTGCCCCTCATCCCCGATGAAACTCTGACGATTGCCAACATCTGCATCGCAAGGCCGATTGCTCCTTAACTGGCCCTCAAGAACCTGTGCTACCTGCTTGAACTGGATCACAAGAGGCCGGCGTTGAATGTACTGCAAGCTTCACTCACCCTCGCCCGTGCGAACCAAATCTCATGGATAAACGATCTCCGGATCGTCCTCTCTCGACTTCATGTCCCAGTGGAATTGGACATTTCCGTCAATTTGGATGTTCAAACAGCCCAAGCTACCATGAAAGCCGTTAAGAAATCCACGGAGGCTTGGATCGAAGAAGAAATTGCGTCGTCATCCAGAGTCAGTGATCTATTGGTCGGCAGACTTGAAATGGATAAAGAGACCGGGAAACTAGCCAAGAAGTCACTGGATTTCCGCCATTATCTGAGAGTGAAACAACCAGAGCATCGCAAGGCTTTGACGAAGATGGTCCTGTCAAGCCATAGCCTTGCCGTGAACGTCGGCGTTGGAAAGAGCGCGGCAAGAAGATTTTACCCCGTCAGTGGCGACTCTGCAGGTTCTGCTATATCTACGTGGAGGTTCCTGCACACGCGATGTTCAAATGCTCCCAATCGGACCTCATGGAAATTCGGCAATCTTTCCTGGACAAAGTGGACGTTGAACTTCCCGGTGTTGCCAAACAATACCCAGATGAACTCCAACTCTTCCGCAGCCTACTCTCTAAGAGAGAAATTACACCACTTCTCGCAAAATTGACTTATGACGTACTCAAGATTTTTGACACTGCGCCAATGCTCTTGATCAACGAGCCTACCCAATAATTTCAACTAACAAATCTTTTCTTCAAGTTAATGTCCCCAACATTGGTTTATTTTGTTGTTGGCTCCGCAGAGTGCAAAGGGAAGACATTCGACAGTTAGCTGTGGCTGGTGGACTCCGGGGGTTTTTACTTGGGAGGGGAGAACTCCTCCCGTACACTTGTGCACTCCGCTCGTGGTCAGGTCCCACGAGGTTTGAACCGGAGGTCCTGCCATTCAACGGCCGGCCAGTCCACAGCTAGCCAGCGTCTTGTTTGATCGCCCCCTGGAATCTCTGTGTGTTCCGTTGGCATCTTTTAGTCTTATGTACGGATAACCACCCATACATTACTTCATGTTTGTCTTCAGTAAACTCGGTGTTCATGTTGTGGACCTCGCGAGTATAATATAACCTCCCCCCCCCCTTGAGCAGGGCTGCAACACAAACAGAGGAATTTTATTGCACCCTAGCATTGACCTAATCGAACTGGTCATTCGGACACAATCTCACCAGCTCACGGTTACTTCCACGATGCAATGAACTTCGCCAATATCTCGTATGCAGGCGGAAAATCCTTGTTCGCAACTTCATTCGCAGGCACCGCCTGGTTATATAATTTGGTGTCTTGTTGTTGAAAGCGTGCATGTCCGTGACTTGGTCTCGAGCCGCCGTCCAACTCGTACGCGATCATAGTTGTAACGTCACCGCGGGGCTAGACGTTGATAAATTCACATGACAAAGGACACCAACAGGCAAAATGTTTGCTTACACACAACTGTCAGAGGACGCAGACAGAGAGCCGTGGTGAGAATTATGCCTCAGATGCTGGATGTGACATGTATGACTGATGAGAATCATGAGAGCATTCACATATTTTAACGGTCAGACTACCAGATGTTACGGGGATCATGTATGAGGTCCGGGTTTACGCGAGCGCAAACAGACTCCGCGAGGTCGTCAAGAAGCTGAAGTAGTCATGCAAAACCGAATGGGTGAGGTGGTGGATCCCAGAACTATGTACCTAGTTAAGTAGTAGTATAACTGTCTAAAACTACTCTACCTATTTACCTTGTACCAGAATCAATAGTTAGTTTGTCGTTCATGAATGTGCGCTGAAAGGGAATAAGCGCCGCAGCGCGCCAAGTCAAACACGGTCACGTGTTGCTCCAGATGCAGCCGGCGCGTACCCTTACATCATAGCTTCCTGGGTTTCTTATTGATACTCCGCCGAATCTGATAAGAATCTGGAGTTGTGATTAGCAGTTGTGGTCGTACGGCCTGTCTGGAGCACAGCCTTATTCATACCGTCTGCCAGACTGCCAGTGTCATCATGACTCACGACACATTTTCATGCTGTACGACCGCGCCTGTATTTAGTACGAACGGCCCGACAATTGGGACAGTTGCTCGGTCCTTCGTGTCGAGTACTGTACTGTACTATTCCGACCAAAAGCTCACTAGTTTTGGAGTTTTCACTCGCCGGGATGGCCGATAAATCTTCTTTTGAATTATGGCGATTTTTGAGCAAATAGAGTGAGTGTTGAGGTGACCCGAATCTTTGCGTAATATACAGTCTTAACGGCACAAGTATTACTGATATGCACAGTATTCTCTCCTTACAGCGGACATGCTGTTTAGGACGACACACCGTCCGCCGAGGATCAAATTTCTGGCTTTATTTAGGCTGACACTGTGGCGGTAGGTAGAGTACGATTACGGAAATGAACACCGCCGCAAGGTGAACATCTGTCGCTGATGGGGACGATGAGCGCGCACATAGCACAACTCTTACTTCCTTCCACCACTTCCCAGCAGTCCTCCCACCGCGAATATACCATGGACGAGACACAAATGGGGTACTCGACACCCCATGCAGATCAAACGGTGGGGGGGTTTGTTCGCATTCTTCTGTCCAAGCTCATTGTTCAAAGCGTTGGCAAAATGGCAGCAGCGGCGACGAAAGTGCAGTGGGAAACGGGGACGCGTCTTACACTTCCATCTTTTCCCCATCCCCGATTCGGCTCTCTCAGCCTCCGGAGAGCTTGGGCAAGCGCCCCCGTCCAACCTCGCCGCTCACCGACCTCAGCGTTTCCGAGCCCAGGAAACGCCAGCGTTCCACGCCGTCCGAACAGCTCCAACGATATATCAACCTCAACGGAGTGACCTTCACCGAGGAGCACGAAGCCATTTTCCGCGCCGCCAAAACCCACGATATCATCTTGGCCGCCCCATTCGGCGTCGGGAAGACCACCATCCTCGAGGCGATCGTCGCGGGAACTCCTGACGAACGCACTTTGATCCTTACGCGGGGCCGACTACAGCGTCAGGCGATCGGGTCTCGCCTATGGGATTCTGGATGCAAACTTGCATTCGTGGAGACTGTTTCCACGTTTGCCAACCGGCTGTTCCCTCGGGAAAAGGCGTGGCACAGCGATGGGATGGCATCGGTTGTGAGGCGTAGCCTTGGCTCAAAATGGTGCGGCGACAAATATAGACGTGTGGTGGTCGACGAATTCCAAGACTGCACGCGCGAGGAGTATTACATGATTTACACAGCCCTCCAAGCCCTCCCGCCAGACGTACGGTTAATCTTTGTTGGAAACGAGTGCCAAAGCCTCTTTGCTTCATTCGGCGGTGACTCGCGATATCTCGAACTCGCAGATGAAGGTCTCTTTGGGCCTACCCGGCAGTGGAAGTCATTCACTCTGAGGCAGGCGTTCCGTACCACTTGCTGCGATGCGGCATTTATCAACAACGTCTTTCTTTCCAGCCAAGAGGGCCACCTCATTGCCTCCCACGAACCGGGGCGCCTCCCGATCTACATTTACGGCTCCTCTTATAACAGCACCACAATACTCAACAACATCGTCTATGCACTCGCCCCTCTTATCGAGGAATTCGGTTGCGAAGGGATCGCCATCCTGATGCCATCCACACGCAACCTTAAAGACAGGCTGCCCGGGGAGCTGCTCAATACACTCAAAAAATTCGGATACGACGTTGTGCAGCCCCCGTCAGAAGACACGCCGATGGACCCCGCTGTTTTCACAGGCAAAATCGCGGTCGCAAACTACCACCAGTTTCAAGGCCTCGAGCGGCCGGTGGTGCTCGCCCTGGGGCTCGACGAGAGTTACTTCAAGTACTACGGCCGTAACCTCCCGACGGACCGCTGTCCTGATGCTGTCCTCTCAGCGCTCACGCGGGCCAAGGTGCAGTCGATCCTTGTGCACTGCGCGAGTCACGCGACAATGCCCTTCATTCGCGCGGACCTCATCAGAAGATACGCAGACTTTCGCCCAGTGGATGAGACAGACGTACCCCGCCGCGGGGTGGCTGCACCGCCCTCCATCTTACCCGCCGAGATCTGGGTGTCAGATCTGGCACGCAACATCCCCAGCAACACACTCGAGGCCCTCATCGAAGAACACCTCACCATTATCGTGGACCCACCAACTCTACCTCCTCTGGAATACATTGCTGTCCGAGATGTCGTGACGACTGACGAAACGGCGAGGCGTTGCGAGGCTGTCGGCGACGTCACCAGCCTCATCTTCACCGCGGCCGTCGAGCAGAGTCTTAATGGCACCACCTTCCAGACACTCAACGCTCACGCCCACGACCTGGAAACCAAGTCGGTGCCGGAACAGGTGTCCTGGCTCGCGCGCGCGGCGATCGCGCGCGATACAGAGCGGTCGGGGTGCGTGCAGCGGAAAGTCGCGCTGAAGAACCACCCGCACGACTGGATCACGAAGGAAGACTTCCGCCGCGGTTTCGATCTCCTGCGCCGGGAGCTGGCGCCCCCCGGCACGGCGCGCGTTTCCTTCGAGGTGGCATTCCCGCGCCACAACATGTTCATCAAGACGCATGGGGGCGATGCGGTGGTTGCGCTCGTCGGGCGTGCAGACGCCGTCGTTGAGTCCCCCACGGGCGACCGCGTGGAAGAGATAAAATGTATCAACATAATGACGATGGCGGACAAAATCCAGGCCGCGGAATATGGATATCTGTACGCGTGCCAGTGGGGCCTGACGGAGCTCCCTTCGACGACCCTGTTCAATCTCTTTAACGGCGGAAAGATTCGGATCAAGGCCACGGTCGAGAGGGTGGAGGCGATGAATCGAAAGCTCCTCCAAGCAAAGTACGGGCGTCCGGTGCTTATCGGGAACAAGGAGGCTTTTTTGGACGACTGCCGTAAGATTAGGGAAATCGTGGACAACAATTTCAGATAGTTTATGACGTGCAATACCAGGAACTGTATACTTGCCTGTATATTATTTATTTAGTGGTGCGAATTTACTGTTAGAGTGATTCTTCATAGGACTTCAGTAAGAGCGCTGGGCGAGATGCGGATAGACCTTGAGTGAAACGATGGAGCCGAAAAGTTCCGGAGAGAAAGAACCCGTATGCCCAGATAAGAGAGAATTGAGTATAGAGGCGTGTGTTTGCGCAAGGACGTCAGACGAGGTAAGAGAAAAGGAGCGCTGTTACGTGTTCGGCGCGAATCGGCCTCTTTTCTTTTTTTTGATGGCCGATGCCCACATTTGACGGCGCCGCTTGTCTCCGACCATCATGTTCCTAACTGAATTCTTTGTTTATTGGATTCCCTTCCTGCCCAGTACCCCCGATGGCTCGTCCAACGGAGCAGCTCTCCCGTAGCAGGCGATAGGACTCCACCAGGCTTTGCCTTTACCCGCCGTTCTAGCGACTCGAGCGATGAACTTAGGATTCAGAGCCATAGGCTACGTACATGTGGCAGCCGGATGAAGAACGACTTTGCGAAGAAGATAGTTGTAAATTGGCAACAAACGGTATGTACTCGATGCATTTGGCTGACAGGCACTAAATGGATGATACGAGGGAGAGGGAGCATGAAGCGCTTTGCCTCTACGCATGGCCGTTTGGTGGACTACATATCGACCGAGTCAGCCTGTGTCCGTGGGATCTAGAATAGACACACACACCTTCGGCCGATTATGTGGGGCAGCAGCACGAGCGCTGGACGAGCTCGCGCTCCGGCACGATCACGCATTCGCAGCACTCGAGTCTTTCAACGGGGGGAGCTGCTAGGACAGTTGCCGTGAAGGCGAGGATGACGAACGAGACGAGGCGGGCGAGCTGCATGTCTCTGATGTGGGTGAGTGACTGAATAAGTGTCCAGCGCCAACCTTGCGCTGCTTTTTATACTTGCAGAAAAGCACCGCTGTCCCGCATTAGCGATAGATACCCGCAGCTTGCAGCCTGGGCCTTATCTGGCGCGCGTTACCAAGGCCGGGGACCGCTCTCCATTTTTCGTTGACAGGAGCGAGGTGGTATTACACGCAAGCGATTACTTTAAGCTTAAAGGATATAAATATGTTCGGTTCGCGGTACTCAAGTAAATGAAATCAGCCATCCACTCTAACTTTCCTTTCTTTCTTCTACGAAGTATTTCACATTCACTAACGTCCTTCCATCATTTGAAGATATCGATCCACAGCAGTGGTGGCACACTCGCTCCAGGAAATTTCCTAATTTAGATCTCCTTGTGCGAGATATGATATGTATCCCAGGTAATGTGTTGCGACACAGATTGTTCCTGATATTAATCTTCAGGGTCTGCCGTTGCTGTTGAGCACATTTTCTCCCGGGCGCGCGACACCATTGGACTTTGTCGCGCAAGCCTCAAGGCGGAGACGAATCAGTCATTGATCTTGGTCATTTGCGCTTGGAGAGAGAATTACCAAGGCGACTTGGTAAATTAACTCAACTTATATGCCATCTATACCTGTCGAAATGACCGTAACGGGTTCGACGGACGGGACCGTCCGTCGGGATCCCTCATAATTGCCGTTGCCGGAAGGGTGGAACCGTCCCGTTACTCCCGTAGGCAAAAACGGCTGACGCCAGGCACGATTAACGGAGCCCTACCGATAGGATTACCTTTCATGATAACTAGTTTGACTGATCTTTTGGACAGTTCTGGCAACCTCCACGGTCTGGAACTTCTTAACCCCTACTCCTGTTTCATATATGTTTTAGCGTCCTTGATTCATGCTCTGGCTCCGAGAACGATAGGTATCTCCGAGCTCGACTCTGCGAGCTCGCAACTCGTTGATACACGTGAGCGTGTAATTTTCTTTCTTAGTATCCGAGCTCACGGTTTGATTCCTTCAGGCTCCGGGTTGGCCGATCTAGACACTCGTTAGATCATCGAGCTCTGGGCTCGAGCTTGGCGAGGCTTTGCCCCGCTCGATATCACAACATTAAGCTGCTGTAAAGCCAAAATTGCATTCTCTGTACATAAAAGAAGGTAATTCTACTACACTAGAAGTCATGGTTTCTTTGGCTGTATGCTTTATTATCTATAAAGGTGTTTATTTAGTTCTGTTCACTTCTGAAAAACCAAATCTACATGGCCACCCTCGGCAAGGCCTGCAAGCCATGACAATTTTTTTTCAGGTCTATCACGTGGCGTGCGACCTCTCGACGATTGTATTTTCGGTCACGCATCACACCCCTTGACGAATTGATTGTGATACTACAGTATGTGAGCATAGAAGTGAAACAATGCGTTGGAGAACACAATTTTGTTCCGGGTTACGTGCTTTCGCCGCATCAAGTTAGTCTCTTCTAAACAGACGCTACAACCGTGACACGTGTGTTGTAGCAGCAAGTGCACCCATAACACCTTCGTTATCGGAATGAACATGGAAATGAATGTCCGAATTCCCACGACGAATCGCAAGGCGCTGGCCAAATTCGGTGGCAACCATCTCGGCCCACCCAATGCTACAGCCAGGATTGGCCCAGCTATCGCATAGTTGCCAGTGGCCACGGTCTCCAAACGTCCTCGAAGACGCAGATACCGCATGACGTGGAGGCACCAACCCAGAAAGGAATCGTGGATAAACTTGGTGGCCGAACAAGGGTTGAGCCGCAAAACATCTTTGACAGTTCTACGCGCCACCACTCTGTATCAGCTAGGACAGTGGCACCTGGGCATCGCCTGCTGAAAGGAGAGGCGGCATGGGAGAATGAAGCGGCGAAATTCGAAATAGCCGGAAGCCGTGAGCGTCCGTCAGGTACGGCGAGTGAGCAATGAACAAGCGTGCCAAGCACCGGATCCGCCTGCTTACGGTTGAATGTGGCGCTGGCGAACCAGCCAGACAGCTTCTCGAAATAGCGTTGCTTCTTGTCATCAGGGATCTCCCCGGTCTTCGAGACTAAATCCCAGATGAGCCCGATGTATTTAAAAACAGACGCGAATGGGCGAGTTTTCGAGGGCTTTCATGGCCGATCTAGAATTTCAGCGAGAGCGTAGATGTCGGACAGGGAATAAGGATAAGTTCCCTCATCGTTAAGGTAGCGGAAGAATAAGAAGTCATTGACCCATTTTTTTGATTGGCTCAATGTCGTTTGCGACGTATAAGGCTTTGAGTGTATCGGCTAGACGGCCAAAGACGCCTCTCGAGCTTGCACTACCGAACGGCACGTTGTGATAAATATACAAAGGCCGTTCCAGTGGACGATGAAATGATGCTGCTGGTTGAGATGAATGAGCACGCGACGGAAGGCAGCATCAACGTCGAGAGTAACCGCCTCACCATCAGCACGATCTCTGAGAATGTCCTCCACTCGCAACTTGAAGGGAAATCATCCAAGTCGATCTCGGAGTTGACTGACGCACAAAGAGAGTCGCTGCGAGGGAATGAGAAGTCCTGTATGATTCTGAACTCGTCCGAACTGCCGGCTTTCGGTACGACACCAAGGGGGGGAGTTTGGAAATGACCAATTAAATTAGAGAGGCGAGAAGGAGAGAAAGAACCGGTATAGTGACCAACCGACTGCTCGGCGTGGATATAATCAAGTACCACATCGGGATGTTGTGATGCGGATGGATGATTAGTGGAATTAATGTATCAGTGAGTACAGAGTGAGTGCCCATGCCAAAACCTTCCCGAAGGCCGACGGGGATATCATGAAAAAGATCGTATAGATTTCCGCGATGCAGAAGACGCTCCCAGCTGTCCGGCAGGAGGGGGGTGATAACTGGGAGAAACTCAGACAGCTGGGCATCGCTGGGAGCCGTGAGAGCCGCTCGTGGATGCGCAAAGAGAGCACCAGTGATTTCCACGGCTGCAGTTGGAGTTCTCGTCGCAGCCGTTACGTCCGTTGAAGCAATGAAGGGCCAATTCTTTTGGGAAATAACACTAGGATTAGTGGATCTTTACACCATTCTCGTTGGCTTCCAACAATCGTTGAATTTTCTCCGCCGTGTCGAAGGTGTCCGCTGGTTCCTTCAGAATCTTGGCCAGACCATCATGAAATGACGGGCGTTCAGAACGCTGGGGAAACATCAATCGCCGAGGCCATTGCATAGGACCATCCTGGAAGATCATGAGATGCAGTTCCATCCGGCCTCTACTACGTGCTGCGCGCGGGATGCACTCGTTCCAGTAGATGTCACCGTCTTTGTCCTCCGTCCTCGGCCCATCCAGGCCGTCGATGTACATCTTTGGAGTACCAGTAGCCGGGTGCATTCTCGAATATCCGTCTGTATAGTCCATAACAGTGACGAACAAGTTCGACGGGTTAGTCTGTGCTGTTTCTCGCAGATACGAGATTCGAGTCGGGTCCTGGAGGCGCGGCGATTCACGATATCGGAGATTCATGATATCCTTGTGAAGCAACAAGCGCATAAAAGAGCGGTTCTTTGCCGCTAAGTTGTCCTCTGAAGCCAATGAAGTCAGTTTAGTCAACTCATGAGATTTATAATTATAAATACGAACTGAATTTGGAAAGCCGGATGGAGTGACACCGCTCACGATGGCCAGATCTCCAATCAATCCTTTGGCAATCCACAGAGCAGTAATACGAATACCGACAATGGGAACAGCGCATGAAATCTACCTTCTTCTGGATAACACCACACTGAGAAATTTCCATCAGCTTTCCGCTACATGAAAGAAGGAATCTGGAGATGTGACCTCCATGTTGTCGCAAGCCTTGCAAGATACGTGATCCTTCGAATCCAGCTCCATCTTGAGGGCAATTCGCCGGCGAGCAAGAGCAATGAAAGTGCGCCAGGAATCGCTGAACATCGCATTTGTTAGGCTGGGGTCCACTACCATGTCGTCAAAAGCCGGTAGCCGCACTTGCAGCTCCGCGAGGACTGTGTAGTAGATGGTGGATGCAGGAAGGCTGATGCTCAAGATGTCCAATAAACTCGCGGGTACTATGTCGAATCGTCCCGTCGGGAAGGTCGCACAGCGGACGACCAAAGGAAGGAGCCCTGATGTCAGCGATTCCTCCATTGCCCGGTGCCAGCTGAGCAGCCCATGCAGTATTTGGAAGCAGAACGTCAGGGCCTGTGGTGGATAAAGGTGTGGCGGAAGCGTCTCATCCATAAGACAGGCAGCGGCTGTCGTCAGAGCCCTCGCCAGGCCTGCGGAGACCAGGGCAGGCCATAAAAGTCTGTCTCGCTGAGTGCTCTCCACGTTGTCGCCAGACGCAATGTCGCGGACAAAGCCTAGGAGGGAGGCGAACATGCCCAGATGGCGATTCTTCTCCCCATCGGACATGTGCTGCTGCTGACCCTGAGCCGAAACGAAGATATTGATAGACTTGACGATGAGAGACGCCAAAGCTGCAGATCCACCTGCGCTGTCCACGATCTGGCCCTGGTTCGCGTCGTTGTCAGCATTCACGGATTCCATGGCGCTGCACAAGTCAAGGAATTCTACGGTATCCACCGCGGTACCTGAGTGCACTACAAATACCCAAGCATCCACAACAAGGGATAGGATGCCAGGAGTCCGCCTGATCAACGTCTTTGTGTCGAGGTCACGGCCAAGATAGTAGAATAGGCCGAGAAATTCAAGACGGATGTCGGGCTTCGCGAGCGCGGGCGGGAGATACTCACGATACGCGTGGAAGAACAGGATCCAAGCCCACAGTCGCGGCCAGAGGTCTGCCACCACAGAAGGCTTGAATTCCGTGATCCCACGCAGAGCGCCCAACGCCATTTTTGCACCAGTAACCTCTACAGTGACCAGGTCATTGCCTTCAGGAATCCCGGCTGGGTCTAGATTGGCGTAGAAAACTGGAAGACAGGATATTCGCTTCTCCTCGCCGTCGGTGTCATCCAGTAGCGCTATCAAACGCTCCAAGTCGGGGATGGAGCCATTTGCAGCAGGGGAAGCAAACCGCTGTTTCCGTACTGAGTCTCGCCTTTGCGTACAATTGCCGTGAGATGCTACGCACCCGGACAGAGATTGGCAGCAAGGAAAGACTTTCAAGCCGAAGAGAGCGATGCATCTCCGGTCAAAGCACTGGTAGTGGGAAAGAGAACGATGCTTAATCAAGTTGAGGTAGCAGGGGCCGTGAAGAGAGGAAAGCAGTTGCAGGAAGAGACGAGGTGATCGTTAGGAGCAAGAGCTACAACGATCAGATCAAGTCTTGATCTCAAACACTGCATTTGAAATTACCGATCGTAGAACAAGAACGGACTCCACTCGGCTTTTTGAATGTAGCGCATGGTTGCGCACAAGGACATATTAAGATTATTTCATTGGCTCTGAATAATTAAAAAGCAATCCCGACGATTCATCAGTATGAACTTAAATGATTGATGATGGCACTGAGCAGTCGGAGCATTATGCGTCCATGTTATTCCGGGATCAGGCTGTATAGTAAGGAAGCATGCCGCGCTCTTCGCTATGCTATTGGCGGTCAAGGCTGCCGACCCAGATGTCTCCCTGATGGTTTTCAAAAACTCAGAGTACGCTATTCGTCACGCTGATCGCAGCGGGGACCTGTATCGTAGGTAAAAACCTGCATTTTATTTTCATTCCCCATTCCGCAGATCCAATTCTATTCCTGCAGTGGAATACTCCGCACTACGACGGCGTGCGCAAGTGTCGAGTGCTCGCTCACGGCCCTGAAGATTTTCGAACCATTGGCGCCGCTGGAACGAGGATCGATTGCGCGAGGGACGGAGTGGCGGGGACTGGAGTGCGGATACCGATTTTCGCGGTTTCTACGCTCGTTCGCGTCGTGCTCAAGCCGCCGAGTCGGTAAGTTTTCTCATCCCTGTTTCGTCTCTAATCCTTATTTCTTTATGCGTCGCTGACTGCTTCTTTTCCGCAGCCTCCCTCATTTTCTCGTGGCCAAACCCCGTCCTGTCCGTGCGTCGCGGCAGGGTTACGGCTTGTGCGGGTGAGTAGTCAGCACCTGTTCTATATGCACAAATAGCTACGCGCAATCGCGACGGAACCACCCATTCCGGCCCCAATTACACCGCCTCAATGATACTTCAGTGCCGCTGCTTAACCGTTCTCCCACCCGGCTGGGGGGGGCCTCTAAAAAAAACGAAAATGGGCGCATGTATAGATCTGGGTGAGAAAATGATATTCTGTCAATAAACTTTGTCTGTGCTCCAGACTGTTGACTTGCTATGGACGTTTCAATCACAACCTTAGGGGGGCCCCCCTGCCAGTTGGGAAAATGGTTAGGGGGATTCTTATTCAAATTTCTGATGTCCCGCAAGCGAGGCACTATTTAATGGCATGTTTTCTTTTTTTCGACACCATTGACCCAGTCCCGCGAGCCTTCATGTGTCGGCATGTCCCGGGACGGCTCATTCATTTCCCTACGTCGCACCAAGATGCGTCAACGACGGGTTCCTGGTAGCTCTAACATCTTCAAGGTTCCCGCCCGGCTGGGACGCGGTCAACTTACGACGATACTGGCCACGACAGGCAATCTTCTTCAAGGATGCGAGCTAGAAATGCTGGACATCACAGGTCGTAGAATAGAGTATTATTCGATGGACTACGCTTCGTAAACAAGCCTTGCTGGGCCCTGAAAACTATATTAAGTAGAATTCATTAAGGCCATGGCTCGCCCGGGTGGAATCGCTTCCAACTTCTATTATCCAGAACTGTCCCAACGCTTGTAGATACATACACGAGACTGGACTCAATTTCATAGGAGCGAAATTCTACATACGAACAGACGTGATTCTGCTTGCAAAATTCGCGTGTGAACCAGACCATTCTTCTAGACTGGTAGATTTCAGGCTGTCCTTCTCTTACCTTCAGCTCTCCTATATGTTACGGTGTATGGACTGACGAACGAATCGTCAAGCTTCGTCGCCGATGTTGCCGATGACGCTATCAAGGTGTGCGCCATCCGTATATATATAGTACTAACACGACTGGTGCACTCGCAGGCTCATTTGATCTTCAAAGTTTTATTTAGATTGAGTTTCCCTGAGTGCGGGATTTGGTGCGGACTCCCTCTATTTTGTCGTTTTTCTTTCACCGGCGCGTTGCAAGATGACCTGTACTTGCCGGCCCGCCTGAATTTCGCTCAAAGTTCTGAGCTTGGTTCGTGCTCCTGGCACACTATTTATCTTATTGCTCATTGACACCATTCCGGCCCCTACCGTCAACCGTCCCAGTATCTTCGACATTTTCGGGCTCCAAATTTTGCCCTGTGGTCTCACAATCAGGCCGGCGCTCAATACCTTTCACTCTTCCCACTAACACCAGCTATGCATTGTTTCTTTCACCGGAGCGAAGCGAAGGCATGTCTTGTTTCCCTTATGATTGCAGTGTCCCCTCTGCGACATATTTAAAAATTTTGTACTGGCAGAATGACAGAGGGTCTCCTTTTACTTTGTGCAAATGAAAGAATGTATCTAAGAAGGGCTTACAATTTATTGCAAGCCGTTTCAATTCCCTTCAAGGTAGAGGGCGGCTCACGAGGGTTGCTCTTCAGACGTATGTAGCATATTTTATTAATCGATACTATTAGGTCCTTCATCCTGAGAGGTTCACAAGCAGAGTTGATTTTAATCCCAGAGTACTTAGATGCACCTAGCAACTGGACTACGGCGAAGTGCATATATTTTGTCCCGCGGTGGTCGAGTTCGAAGCGCACAACTTGCAAAATTTCATCCTCTAAATTTCCAGGTAAAATAATGCACTAGAATGCCTTGTCTCAGATGCGAAGACGTACACAGGACCAACAAAAACAACGATCCACCAGTAGCATTCAGGTGTTGGAACTTGGGAGTCGAACCCAGGCTCCCAATAACGAATCCTTCTATCATACCAGTGGTGCCCGTACACCGCACATCACATCCGAATTATCCTTACTTCGCCATTAGTCGATTTATTGAATTGAAAACTGGGATGCGAATGGAAATAGTGTTTATTCGTGATTTTCATAGTCGAACGCGCGGAGTCAGAAATTATAAACGATGTCGAAGTGTAGTTCATTCCATCAGGCTAGTTAAACCTTGTTTCAGACAAGTCAATCTTCTCGAATGTCCAGAGAGCCAGAATCGAGAATGAAGACTGTCTTAATGACGAAGTAAGAATACATTATTGTTTGATACAGATGCTGGGAGATTTAAAAAGAAAACAGAGGTCTACCGATCGTGGTCAGAGGTCTTGGTCCAAGGTTATATTGTATCCTAAGAAAGCCTTAGATTTGATTGACCAAATTGTACGGACCTTCGCAAGAGAGCTTACCGCGCAATGTTCGGATCCGTCATAAACTTCATCTCTCTTATCGTCCGAAACCAACCGCCCGCCTCATCCAATTCCTTGCGGAAAGTGCATGCCGGATTTGGGTCAGCAGTGCATTTTTGTACCAGGGAGACGTGTTTCGGGAAGGTGGCCATATAGCCGAGGCATTTGACGGTTTCTCTGTGCCATTGCTCGTAGAATAAAATCTGCAAAGCACATATTTCAGCGAGGTCGAATGAAGGTGCATACTCGAGATCGAACCCAAGCTCTGAAGATATCCGGTGGGAGGATTTCGAGAGCATCAGCGACTCCACAGCCCATGCTCTGCTGTGCCGCTTCGTTGACGAGGTTAATATGGCCATGCCGTTGAGCGTAAACCAGGACCTCCAACGAATGCGTAGATATCGAGTCCCTAGCCATCACGTTTATGAGTGAAGTTCCAGATCAATGTTGAGAAAAAAGGCACTTCATCATCAAGCGACACAGCGTCAGTGCTGAATAGAGCATATATTTCTCCGCGGCCTCAGCCAGCCCAGCAAACGTCTTGAAATCCATCGTTCTGAGGTCGGGTTGTGGCTGGGGATACATGAACTGGAACAAGATGTCGAGCACATCGGCGGTTTCTGAAAGCTCGACGGGCCCGTCGCCATTTTCAGGTCGCGTCGCGTCTGCCGCCCCGGCAAAGACCCCGGAGTGAGTCTCCAGATTCCTGCGATGGACCTTGAAGAGGACGCCGTCTGATGATGAGACCGTGATATCTGCGTCGGACGCACAAACTGTGAAGAGCTCTAGCTGGCATCATTCGACACCGAATCGAAGAGTGCGCACGTACATTGTTGTGAAATGCAGGTTGACGCCATGAGAGTAGTAGTCAGGATGGGTCAAGCTAGTGGGAAAACTGCGTGAGAAGGGACGGCGTCTTGAGAAGGCCCAATAAATAGTAACGGGACCAATGATTCACAGTGGAGATTAGGTTACAGCTAGCTAGTTGCGTTTAAGACAAATCTAGCCCGTCGAGGTGAGTCGCGGTTCCCTCGACAGATCTCGGCTAAGCTTCTACGAATGTTAACTTTCAAGTGGGAGGCTGTCGAGGTCTGTCCAGGCAACTGCGACTCGAGTCATATAATTATCCTGCCTCATGCTCAACAGACCTGACTAGATCACTGCAGCCCACGTCGACAGACCTCGACAGACCTGGCCACAAGCTGATATCGACTGAGGCCGTGCTAAAGTCTGCTCAGGCTTCTCGGCAGCTTGGGGCTAGATCTGTCTTGAACGCGTGAGAACATGATACCCATCAATACCCATCTGGGAGCCTGGGGTTCTCCTAGGTTCGGAACAAGCCGCCTTCTCAGTAACACATGACATTCACGGAAAAATTTGAGAGATATTCTACCAAAAGCAAAAAGACCAAAAGGGGACGGGGGATGTGCTCCAACATGAACAACGAGTTTACCGCAGACAAACAAGTAGTGTGGTTAGCCGTACATTAAATACAACCAGATATCAAGATTCAACAGAACACGCACCCATTCCAAGGGGTCGAACACATAAGATGCTAGCAATCTATGAACTGGCGGGCCGTTGAAATGGCGGGACATCCGGTTCGAGCCTCGTGGGACCTGACCAACAGCTAAGGAGCTGGTGTACGGGGAGGAAAGGTCTTCTGCTCAGTTCTCCTCTCATGTGAAGCCCCGGCGTCCACCAGTACACAAGATGCTGTCATATATCTTCCTTTTGCAGGGTACATGCATGGGACTACCACCCAACAGGAGATATCAAACAGAAGATGCAAACATTCAGTGACATGGTTCCGTGAATTGGAACAGTTTTGGAATTTATCCAGTCCCGTTTCTGCAACACGCTCGAGATTGACTTTCGATGAAAATGGGTTTAAATTGGCAGCAAACGGAATGTAGACTGGGTTTCACGCTGAACAGACACAATAGATGATGCTAGGGAGAACGATCCTTGCAATCGTGATTTGTCTTGCCATCTTCGCTATCGAGCTTGTCAGCCTGCGTCCGCGGAATCTCGCATGCACCACACCTTTCACCCAATCATGTGGGGCAGCAGCACGAGCGCTCGACGAGCTCGCGTTTCAGCGAGCAGTCACAGCAACGCTCCACGAGGTTGTCGGCGGGCGGGGCGGCCAGGACAGTTGCCGTGAAGGCGAGGATGAGGAACGAAGCGAAGCGGACGAACTGCATGTCTCTGATGTGGGGTGAGTGACGACTGAGTAAATCTACATAGCGCCAGCCTTGCGGTCCTTTTTATACTTGCAGACGGGCCGGGCAGTGATACCCGCTGATGGATACCCGCTCCATGCAGCTTATCTGGCGCTCTTGCGGGATCCGCTCTCCATCTTTCGGTAACAGTCAAGGAATCAAGCACTCGAAGGATATAAATATCCCCGGTCCTCGATATTTGGGCACCAGATACTCGCCTTTTTTCTCTCTTCCTCCTTTTATGGCTCCCGTCAAACGACAAATTTCTGGTATTTCTTGAATGCTTGAATATTTCTGTCAATGCTAGGGCATGGCGGAACAAAAGTGGCGAAACAGCCAAGGAAATGTTGACGTCATGATCAGTTCAATATCGAATACTTGCTCACTCCTTGCATCATGAACGAACATCTCTAATTTTAACACAGGTTTAAACCCTTCGTGAGGACATGGATCAGTTGCTTTGAGTGCTGGACGCATAATGATGCGGAACGTTGCTAGATGCTACGATGAGCAATCCGAAATTTGCTGGTCGAGCGCAGAACAAGCGCAAAGGAAGCGGGCGCTACTGACCGGAAATGACGATACAGTAGTTCCAGCCACACTCGAGGCGCAGATAGCCGGAAGATAAGGTTAAATGAATCCCAGCGGCGTCATGTGTCAAGCTGGCAATTAAGGTACGGGGCACACAAGATATAGAAGAAATAATTATTCCTATCAGCTCAAAAAACCCGTCGGGAACCCGAAAAACAAACTGTTATCGTTGGCAATTCTTACCCCAGTGCCTATGGTGAATTCAATTCCCACTCCGTGGCCCTAACCTGTACAGACCCCAGTATTTTGTGATCATTTAGAGTATGACTTTTTGAGGCTGTTTTGTCACATCTATACTTGCTGGCCTATGTTCGGCATTCGCCTCCTCTCATCATACGTAGATCATACCCCTTATCAAAATCAGGACCATTATCTTCGAAGTTGGTGGTGATTCGAGTGCGACTTGCAAAATTTGTCTTCTTACTGTGATGTCTTACGATTCTCGCGCCGGCAGTGGCAATCCTGTGTGCATTGCCTGGCCTCTCATAGGCCTCCCTCTCGTTTACTCAAGCTTCAAGAGTAGGACGACCCATTTTCAAAGTGAGAGAACCCTAAACCATTGTCTTCGCTGTCGTGATCTGAGTTCAACTTCCATTTGTTGGGCTAATTTTGAATGCGACAAAATGGACATTTTTACCCTTGAGCTTATGGAAAATAGTCAAGGGGACTATCGCATCCGCTCCTCAATATCTGAGTCTCGTTCAGCGGCTACCGGTCTCCAAGGCAAAACTTTAAAGTTCTTAATTCAACATCACACGGTGCCTTTCAATTAATCTTTTCATTCAACCTGGCGAGTGAGGGTGTTTCTCCGCTGAGGCCCGGTCTCCGTGTGATTGATAGCTGATAGAGTGCTCCGAGAACTGTCGGAATCCTGTTCAACGGATGCGGCAGATTGCTATCATTGATCAAGTCTCCATGGTGACTAAGCGGCCCAAATGGGGTCTCTCATTTTGCACCGGACGAGAACAAGGGCACAAGCATGCTGCTCTCATTCCTCAGAAACCTGGCCTGCTTTCCATCCAGCTATGCGGAATATGACCCCCTGGACGCCGTCGAACCAGCAGCCTGGCCAGTTGCGAGCTTCCCCGCGCCTCCGGGTCCCATTATGCGCCTTCCCCCAGAGCTGGTGCACCTCGTCATCTCGTCCGTCGACTCCGCCATGCTCGCGACCTGCAGCCTGGTGTGTTCGCGGTGGATGGCCCATGCGCGCGCCCGCATGTTTTACCGTCTATCGATATCCCTGTCGAACGCAGATCGCTTCGGTCGGCTGTTCGCCCCACCCTCGCGAGTCACCTTTGGATCGGACGTGCGCGAAATCGAGTTGGACGACTCGATAATTGGGGACTTCTGGACATCCCATGTTCTCCCTCGCTTCATCGAGGACTTTCCGCATCTAAACACCCTCGCGCTCTTTGGAGCCGTGCCCGCCTACCTGCCTAGTCCCTTTCAAGTTGTCACACATCTTGAGCTGAACTATGTGGCCAACTGGAGCCTCGAGATCTCCCCGGACCGGCTGGCCAGTTTCTTGTCGATATTTGTGCGGTTGGAGACGTTGAAAGTGGCGCAGGAGACTGGACCGTACGTCAATTTCCGTGGCCTCTCTGAGGCAATTCGACCACCGCCATGTCTTCGCCGAGTGGATTTCGACAACCCACTCCTTATCCCCTGGATGACCGCAACCACCCCGGCACCATCTATCGAAGCCGTTCGCGTTGAGGTCTCGCGTCCAGAATCACTGAAAGCACTCGAGTCCCTTCGTCGTCTCTCGTCTTCTCTCCGCTCCTTGGAGCTGATTCTAACCGAGCCCGAGGTTGGAGGTAAGTGTCGCTTTTTTTTTCACTCGTGTAATATAAACCTCATACGCTCGAACAGAGTCCTTTCTGAAGCACAATCACCTAGACACGACCACGCAGCTTCACACGTTGCGCATTCAAGCCGACCACTCCCAAGCCGCGCAGATCCTCCTCAAGCTCCTCTCCTACATCGACACCTCCCTCCTCTCTGAGATCTCGCTCGACTTCGCCATCCCATACCTCGACAGCCCCGTCCTGACGCTCCTCCCCTGGAGCGCCCTTGACGCAGCGCTCGCGGCGCTGCCCGCGCTGCGCCGCCTCATGGTCGTCAAGGTGCTCGTTAGCCCGCAAGGCTGGCGCTCGCGCATCAACCAGCGCACGGTGCTGTTGGACGCCGCCTCCCGCCTCCCGCTGTGCCGCGATAATTTCGGTGTGGGGGTCGTGCCCCCGCCCGACGTGGGCTTGGCCCTGAGCTCACGGCCCCCGAGTCGCGCGGCGGGGAGCCGGCGATATCTGACGGATCTGCACGCGTTCTGACGTTATTTACGGACGCACCCGCGTCAGATGCGCCCATTGAAGGGGTATGTTTATCCATGTCGGGGTGCACCTCCGGACCAATCATCTGGAGATGACATTTCCATGGCCGTACATATTCACTATTGACATTCACGAACATATTCACGACACCGACGACTTCCTCTGCTCTTCGGATTTTGCTTTGATTCGCGGGCATCGACCGCCTTCCAATCAACTCGCCGGGCGTTGCCCTTCCTGGGTGCGCGACGCCGCAAGCTGGATGGATGGGCGCGGAAGTTGTACATACACGTCCTGTGATGGGACTGGAGCTCGCAAGACGCGACTCGGACAATGGGACAGGGACGGGCGATGTCCCTGAGCACGATATGTACGTATACAGTACCTGAGTGACGGTACGACAATGCTCCCGGCCGTGGAAGCTTGTATGGACTCTGCTGTAATAATGATGTTAATTTGTGTTCAGTTTCGTGCGCTTTCTCCGGATGTATCAGGAGGAGCTAGTCCTTCTTACTCCGAGTGGCACAGACGAGATGCGAAGCAAAACTAAACTCGGGAATCACCAGCGGATGCGATCTAAGAAAAACAATCCAGGGATGTAAGTTCTTTGTTGCTTGGACAAACGTGTAGAATTTGGTCGCAGCCTTCAGGCGAGTGGGCATAGCTGTAGGTGCCAACGGAAGAGTTTTGACCTCAGTGCGCGGTGCCGGGTGCAGTGCTCGGAAGTGCTGAACCAATTTGGCGATGATTTCATCCGATATTGCAATAACCAAGGAGATGCTATGTCGGCGGGGACTCGTGGAAGAAGGCTCCCGAACATGGTATCGTATTCAACCGGTGACCTGGTGATGTTTATTTGAGAAACTTAAAAAGTTCGCTCAATTGCGCAAAAACTCCTCGGTGTAAATCTTTCTTCCTACCAAGGGGTTAATCAAGTCAAGTGAGAAAGAGAGAATTACCTGCCCTCACATTATCTTCCAGGCCAACACTGAGTACGATCAAAGATGGCGCCGGCATCACGGCAGGATCTCGGCCCCAGAGCCTGCCTACAAATGCTGACTTGGGGGCGTTCGGATGAACAGCATCTGAACGACATAGTGGTGGTCCTGATTGAGGGTATTATTTCGGTTACCGCCGCTGGACAAGCGGAGTAGCGCACAGAGAAGGTGCGTGCGTCTCAGATAGGTGCTTTGAAATTCATGAACTTAAACTTATTGAAGCCTTAGGCCACCGACGATTTGCTGAGTTTCGGCAGGCTCGAGGTGTGACTTGAAAGTCGAAATTTCAGCCAAATTTCGGCCTAAGCTGAAATGTGAGAAATTATTAGTTTCGGTCTCACCGAAATTGAGAGAAGCACATTTCAATTGCACTGAAATCAATAGTTTCAGTCCGCTCTCAGTTCAACTTAAATCTAAACTGATGCCTTAAATTTTGAATAGCACCCCGAGTGTGCCGAAAGTTGGAACTCACGACTGTGAGTCGGACTGAGTATGGCGGGCAAATGGCGGAGGCAAGAAATTGAGTGAGATATTTAGTGCTTGACAGGAGAAATCCGGTCAAGAATGCGGGCCAAAGAAAGCAATGTAGCGGGAAATCCAAGAAGGAATTATGAAAGAATTGGTGGCGGCTTGGGTGTGGCGATGCCCTTTCCTTTGTGTACATCTATCGATTGATGATGGATCAACCTGTCTTGCTTTTGACCACCATCAGCAGCTCAGACCGAACGCTGAACGGAAGAGATCCGGCAAAACCCCATCTGCATGGACGCCACACTGTTGGCCCCTCCGCCCTCTGATCCTCGACTTCCACCGGAGCTGGAATGCATGATCTTCGAAATGGCCGCGCGTGCACGCACAAGCGGGATTCCAAACCTCATTCTGGTAGCACGGCGTGTGAAACACTGGTACTTATTCAATGATCTGTTCCGATATCTGCGTTGGCATTGAAGGCCGCCTTTCTAGGGTCGAACCACTGTTGTATCGCGTTCTCTTCCTCCCCATGCACTGGGCGGCCGACCCCGAAGAAATGCACGACGTGCCGGCCATTCCAGTCGAGATTCTCATGAACGCTATCGCAGATAAACCCCCTTCTTTTTTCTCCTCAGCTGTTACGCATATCTTAGTCGATTACGATCGAGAAAGACTGCCGGAGTCAACCGTGAACACCATCATCGCGGCATGCCCCCAGGTCACCAATCTATTCGACCGAAGCGCTTCTAGCGTGGGGGCTGGAGTGCTGGAGGGTCTTCAATGCCTGCACCGTCTCGTTATCGACACCGACGAGGTTGGAAACATTCTCCTCAACTTCAGAGCGCCAGTCCTCCGGAATGTTACGCATCTAGAACTGCTCGATGAATGGGGGGACCCAGACGATCCCGAGCTTGGTACTCGTTTATCCGAGAGCCTCCGCCTTATACCACATCTCAGTCACGTGGCCTTCAACACATTCGTGAACAGCACGGCGTTTCGTGCCGGAGTCGGCGCCGACATCCGCCTAGACTGCATCGTATTTTTGCACACTGATTCGATCGCCATGGATGAACGCCCTTTGCTCTCAGATGACGCTCGATTTGTGTGCGTCCAGCAGGCCGACTGGCGCTTGGACTGGCTTCGCGGGACGAATGGCGGGGACGATTATTGGGCTCTAGCAGACGCGTTCATTGCCGCGAGGCGCGCAGGAAAGATTGATCGTGAGCGTTACTCTTTATTACTTAGAATCGTCTGACCATGATCATTGATTTCCTATCTTCGTTCCAGCTTCACGATACAGCATTTCCGATACAGATCATTCGTGGAGGATTTAGGATTCTACAAGTTTGTTGCGCGAGAAGGACATCCCAATGTCAATCTTCTCCGGCAAGCATGCGACTCTGCTTCCTCCTACATATGTACCACGAGTCTCGGCTGCGAACCCGCCTATCACGGGCATGAAAGTATGGATCCTATATAAGAGTATGAATGTCACCATTCCTCGGCATCACTCTCAGCCCCGGTTTCGCCTCCATCCGACACGTTTTCATCCGCTGTGGTTTTTCGAGAGCGCACCTAGAAAGCCTGTTTTCCGCCCGGAAGCCGGGCTAACTCAGCGAGATTTCTTCTCGGAAATTTGCTGCGTGAGTCGAACTTTTGCCAATGAGAGTTTGAACCGAATACCCACAAAAGTTGCAATTGACCAAATAAAATCGGATAGTACAAATATGTAGTTTCTTCTCTCAATGCTGTGGGAAAGAGCAAGTGACCGTGCTTGTCATTGTTGTCGTCGAGCAAGACGACAAGACCGCCCCATTTTCCACCGTGTTAAGCACAGTCGCGCTCCCCGGCCCGACCACAGTTCCATCGAGGCGCGTCGCCTGCGCATTTGTGAACTGCAAACTGAAGGGTAGCCGCACATCTCCGACCTGCCATGCCTCGATGCCCCAGACCGCGTCGGTCTGGCATAGCGCGGGCCCCGGTGCAAACGCGCGTCCGACGCTCCCATGCGCCGAGAGGTTCTGAATTTCGGCCTCGTGCAGGTTGAAGGCATTTGCGATCGCGATGAGGTTGATGGTATTTCCGGCAGAGAAGGAGATTGAGTTGGTTTCGACGTTGTATTGACCCGGAAAGTACTCGTCCCATGCTGCACAAACATATGAATCTCTGTCAGCCGTTGGAGGAGGAACGTACCAAAGTACGAAGCGGCGCCATTCCTGATCTCGATGTCTACGCCGGCTTTAATTGTGGCAGTGGGGCAGGTGTACCCGTCGACGCCCACCCAGACAGAAATGTACGCAGTGCGTAAGCCTGACGGTGTAAACAAGGTAGGTATCACGAATTGACCAGCAACAGATTGCCATTTCGCATTATTATGAATTCAAATGAGGCTCGTGTTCGTCAAGCTGGGAGTAGGAAGCACACTGTGGGGTTGGTAATGACCGCGCCGGCCCAGTTCGAGCGGTGGAGTGAAGCGGTTTAGTTGTTGATTGAAGCATTATGCCAGAACGGAGAACTCGGCGAAAAAGTGAAAAAGTGAAAAAGTGAAAAAGTGAAAAAGTGTTTCGTTCGTATTTCAAGCACCAGATGATAACGGAGGACCTAGCTCAGAAGTCGACTAATATCATTTTTATTTCTCTCGGCCCTGACCGGTCGCATTCTTGAAGCCGAAGAAAGATCGTTGGTTGTGCTTCAAGTTGCACTGGGTTCGGATCATGTTTGCCGGAGTTCAAACGTTTCCAAAGATAGACACAGCTTCGATTAGAATAAGAAGAGCAAAGAAGTAAACCCGGAACCATAAATGTGAGTATGCGAACAAGTGATTATCATCGCGACACACTTCTCGTGGGCTTGCTTCGCGCGATTTCTCACTGACCTTGATAATTATAGCTTCTACCTACAGTCCAGGAAGAACTAATTCTGGCTCAAATACAGTAAACTTGAGATAACTTAGTCTCGTAACCAAAACGCAAAGGCCATTCTTCGCAATGATATTCTATTATTCATCGTACCGGCGCTGCCTCCCATCTAGAGCTATCCTTCTACATTGACGGTTCCTCCCACACCTTGTCTATCTGTCTGTTCAATATATTCTCGCACCGCAAAGGACGATTTGACAGGTATGCTGTGGTATGACACAGGTACACCGTCTTAGAGCCGATTGATAACCAACAATTTAGCGCTGGGCGGCAGAAGTTTGTCGGAAAGAATCGCTGTAAGAATAACGCTATAAGTATTCATTGAGCTGACAATGGACAGTTCATCAAGCATGCATTTTTTCACCCTCTTTGTGCCGATACTTGTTGCCATTGGGGTTCTCGCCACGCCCTCTTTAGACAAGAGAGGTCAGAGCCAGATCAAACGCCGCGAAGAATTCATTCGACGTGCTGGCGGTTCTAGTTCCCCGTTCCACACCTCCAACTGGGCCGGCGCGGTCATAACCGAACCAGTCGTATGTGTTTTGCTGCTATTTCAGCTCCCCCACTCATATTCATCGCAAGGCGACATGGGCATTCATAATTGGTGAATTCGTGATACCCACCATCAATGCCGCGGTGGGCTTGCGCAATGCCTATATTTCCATCTGGATAGGCATCGACGGTTACACATGCAATAGCGCGACTTTCAAATCAGGGGCAGATATTGAGGTTACAAACGGCGTGGCTTCGTACTTTGGTGTGTCTTGTCCTTCTCTCACAGCTACGATAACTTGACTGTCACCTCTGTGCAGCATGGGAAGAGTACTTGCCCGGCCAGTTCAACCTCGAGCCGGACTTCATTTCTGTAGCCGCTGGAGATACTATAAAGATCTTCGGGATCGTGGATTCACAATTGGGACCGAACTTCGGGCCATCCGTAAATATCGAGAACGAGACAGCGGATTTAATTGTGGGGGCCACCTTCTTTGCGGGGCCCCCACTATGCCAAACTGACGCAATTTGGGGCATCGAAGTGTGGCAGGCCGGGGACGTGCGGGAGCCTTTCAGCGTAAAGTTCACAAATGCGACGGCGACGCGCCTCGATGGTACTGCCGTTGGACCAGGGAACGGGACCGTGATTAATACCGAGGAGAATGGGACGACTTTGTCGTCTTGTTCGGCTAGCGGGACCACCCTCACTTGCTCTTTCTTCAACTAATTGCTTATCAAGTGCATTCGGCCCAGTTTGTAACTTGTTGTAATTTTGAGCAAAATTCGCAGAGCATAATTGTGAAAAGACAGAAACAATCCTTTTCAAACTTCACTAAGTTGAAGACCAATGGGTGGTTGATCGTGGATACTGTTGTGTTTATTTGCAGCGAATCGCGGCCATGCGCGATTTGCGACGAGTCAGGGCGGGCTAGCAATGTCAATGCATTCCTTTCCAAAAACAACACTTTCTGGTCTATTGGGATACAGAAGCAAGTATCTGTCAGAAAGAAAAGTGACGATCATCGCGATGCAAGAAGGCCGGCGCTGCCTTCCAGGAGCCCGAGACATCCGCCCCAGCTTCGTGGATTTTGGTTGATTTCGCTTCTATTTGTTTTGCGTGTTTCCTAGTGTCGTGAAAGAAGTTCTTATGACAAGAATCTGCCAGGCACACCATCCTACGGCCGATCAGAACGAGTACGATTTGGCATGAGTTGACAGTCGACTTATCAGGCTTAGTACCAGAAGAGCGCTATAAGTAACAACCTCGCTGGGAAGTCCACCTGAGTCGACAATTGATCAGCTATGCTCTTTTCAACCCTCTTGGTTCAGGTGCTGGTTGCTGCAGGCACCCTCGCGACACCTTCTCTGGACAAGAGAAGCCAGAGCCGTATTGCACGCCGAGAGGAGTTCATTCGACGAGTAGCCCCTCCCGGCGGCTCCCACGTCCCGTTCCCCACTTCGAACTGGGCCGGCGCCGTCATAACTGACCCAACCGTACGTGTTCCGTTGCTGCTCCGAAGACGAACATCGTTTCCAGCGAAATACCCTAGGCAAGATGGAAGTCTGTGGCTGGTCAAGTCATGATACCCAGCTTCAATGCCACAGTGGGATTACGCGCCGCGTACATTTCTATCTGGGTCGGGGTCGACGGCTTCACATGCAATAGTGCGACCATCAAAGTCGGCGTGGACATCGAAGTCAACAAGACTGGCGGCGTCACTTACACTGGTATGCCCTGCGTTACCACAACTTCTTGGATATCAATCCTTGTGCAGCATGGGACGAATATTTTCCCGACCAATATTTCGCAGAGCCGCCCTTCATTCCCTTCGCCGCTGGAGATAATGTCACCCTCATCGCGATAGCAAATAACTTCAACGAGCAGGATGCGGAGATTATAGACTCGACCGCGCACTCAGCTTTTGATCGTACGTTCAAAATCGGGCCCGTTCTCTGCCAGTCGGACGCCATCTGGGGCATCGAAACGTGGCAGGTTGGAGACGTGCAGATGCCTTTTAATGTGGAGTTCACAAATTCGATGGCGACACGTCTCGACGGTACTGTTGTGGGGCCAGGGAACGCGACAATCATTAATAAAGAAGAGAATGAGGCGGTTCTGTCCGATTGTTCGACGACAGAGAGCACCGTCACTTGTTCTTTTCTTCAACCCTGAGATACGGTATTCGGAAATAGTCAAGTAATTCATTGGTTGTATATTCAACTGTGTTAAGATATTGGTGGCCACCAACCCATTTTTTCAGTGACACTCGATCTTTATCGACTCTCTTTTTCCTTTGATATCAAACATCAACCACAGCACAGCTTCATCTGAACATTCAAGTCCATGTCTCGGTAGTACCTATGTTTTAGGCGGAGATGTTGTGAAAGCAGTTGATTGTTCTGATTTTGAGACTGTTCCAGGAGAACAAGTAGGTATACTGCCACGAGTGGATATCCGACGATTTCGCAACGAACTGCCCTCAAACAATTTGATTTGACGAAACATCCGAGCTGTGGCTTGTTTGCCCCATTTACAGGGACGCGACGAGTCAGGTGATTAAGGGTCCTCTTTACTTCCGCAATTTCGGTCCTCTTTGGCTCGATCGGACAAACCGATGAAATTTCACCGAGCATGTACCTTGCGAGTACGGTTTTCTTTTTTGAGACGAAAGAAGAAAGAGCATCCTTGCTCTATTTTTAAATGCGATAAGCGCTCAATAAGCGCTAGCTTTGATGGGCCCTGTCACGTCCTTCTCTGCCTTTGACCAGGATGCCAACAGCTGAAGGTATGCTCAATACATACCAGTCTTGTTGTAATTTACCCAGAGTTGCCAGAACACCCTCGAATTGGCGATGAACCTTCTGTTCATGACACTGGGTCAGGTGAATGTCGGTCGTCGTTTGATCCTGAGCGTTAAGTTTCTGTTCTCAAGACGCATGCTTCTAGATTCAGCTTCGGCCGAGTCGGATGATTCTCCCGCCGCTGTCGGGACCACTGGAGCTGATGATCCTCTCCTAGCAGGCAGCGGTATGTACGATGTTGATCCCAGTCCTAAGTATCTTGAAAATGCGAAAGCAGGACCTCGTGCGACGTTGCCTGATGTTGTGAGGAGATTGATGGACATTCAAGCCCGCTTCCACCACATCGAGCGATTTTTTGGAATGCAAAAGGCCAGCAGCTTTGCTTCACAGGTGCACCAAGGTATGGGATCGTCCATCTCAAAGGAGTGGTTATAGAACACTGCTATAGCGGACGACTACGAGCAGAAGTACGAGCCAGATGTGCAGTATGAAGAGACTTCGGCCAGCGCCCGAGTCTGGCGCGTCTACATGGACGAGTCTGCTATTTTCGACCGCGACATGATTGAGGAGATGAGGGATGCGCTAGATGTACTCCTGGTTTTCGTGAGTTCTGCCAATTACCTGACGTTTGTGTTTGACAACAATCCACAGGCGGCACTCTTTTCTGCCGTTATTACAACTTTCGTCTCTCAGACATCCCAGCAGCTGTCTCCCGACTACACGGAGATAACCGCGTCACTCGTATTCCAGTCTGTTCAGATCCAGCTCGCCATCCTCAACGGCACCGACCGCGATTTCATCTCTCCCTCGCTCCTTACGCCACTCACACCCTTCTCCGCCGACTTGGCGACGGTCTGGGTGAATGGACTCTGGTTCGTCAGCCTCACGCTCAGTCTTGTCACTGCCCTTGCCGCTGTCCTCGTCAAGCAGTGGCTTCATCAGTACATGCGACTGCCTTCAGGAAGCGTCCGGGACCGTGCCCTAACTCGCCAGTTCCGGTTCATGGGCTTCGAACAGTGGTATGTTGCCTGGATCGTCGGGTCACTGCCCGTCATAGTCCATGTATCTGTCGGGCTCTTCCTTGCAGGCCTGGCTGTCTTCCTTACTCCTCTCCAACATGCTATTGCCACTATCGTCACCGTGATTGGCGTCCTGGTACTTGCTCTCTACCTTGTTGCCAACTTCCTCCCAGTGATCGCGCCGTCCTGTCCGTATCGTACACCCGTCGGAGATGCAGTCTACAGGATCTTACCCAAGGCCAAGGCCCTTTTGAATCTCGCGCTGCGCCATATCCACCGAGATAATTTCTCCGCCCAGTCGATACCTCCTATGCCTACCACACTAAACGCACTCGAGAGATCTACTGTCGAAAAGAACAGCCGTCTCCATGTCGATGCAATATCCTGGATGCTCGAGTTTTCTTCGAACTTCAGCGTTCGCAACATAGCTGCCCAAGCTATTGCGGATTTGCCCGACTTCCTCGTGATTGAGCTGCCCAAGTTGCCGCTTTGGAACTTGGTTCAACCAGATCTTGATCGGGCGTTTCAGGAGCTAAAGAAGATAATGGAACACGACACCGACCTCCAGCCTGCCGAGCTTTTGCTGCGAAGTATGGTGGCAGCCGAGTGGCGTAGTCCACCATTTTTTGGATCTAAATTCATTTGGGACAAGGCGGGGCTATTCAGCGTCTCGGGGGCTCTCGCTCTGGCTGCCGACAGCAAGTCCGGAGGAGGCTGGGTTACCCACAAATGCAGGGCTGTGATTCGCGACAACATTCGAGGCAGACATTTGCTCTCCTTGCCACGCTTTGTGTGGAGGCAACTGGTAAAGGGAGTGTCCTTGATGAATTCGCCATCTCAATTCATTAACCTCGGCGCTGATGTCACCGCTGGCGAGAACCTTTCTTTAGCGCGACTGCTATGGAAAGCAAAGCACGCGACACTCCAGGAGACCCAAAAACCTATGACACTCATAGAATATATTCAAGGTTGGGCAGGATTCGGCCTTGCCACTGATACCCACGATCTTCTTTGCATTCTGCCTCTGTCCCTCAATGCCAGGGCTCATCTCCAGGCGATGCAACTTTGTAATGTCGACATCGAATCTATGCCTAGGTTTGACCCCGACTTTCCCCTCGACTTTTACTTTCTTTTGTGCTACCATGACTGTCTTTTTCAACACGGGGAGGAAAATCTTGATGCTCTATCCGTAGAGAATTGCTTAAAGGACATACGGGAAATCATTGGATCTTTGCGGTGGTCCTACACACAAAATTACATGTCGGAGGAGAGGTTTGAGGTTCTGATATCGTTTCTCCAGGACACACTGCTTCCCTCCGTGCAGAGAGCCTTCGGAAGTGGTGCATTTACACACGATAGCTTGGATTTATTGCGCCACACAGCGGAGTTTACTTGTGGCAAGGTGAGCAATCTGTTGAAGTTTCTTGTCCTCACTAAAACCACTACAGATGCGCGATATCGGGAGGAACAGAATCCGGCGACCCTTACCGCTGTACACCCGGCTGCGAAAGCAAGTACTCAGCGTGCCAAAGAGAGCTGGCCGCTGGATTCTGGATACCGCAGAACAAATGTCGCCAAGCAAAGCACAGGATGTTGAGGTTTGTATTGCCGGACGTCCGTTGCATGTTTCTCACTTTCTATTGTGTGTAGATGGGATCACGGGTTGAAGACGGTGCGGAGTTGGTAGCCACTGCGCCGACAGACTCGGCGGTAAGTCCGTGAATATGTCATTTGTTTGGAAAGTTTACCGAGTATTCCAGGAATGCAACAGTTTACCAAATCATCAGGATATCGGAAGCCGATATGGTATTCAAGACGCTACACCCGTAAGTGGCCGCTTTTTAATTTGCGTCCTGCACCAATACATACCGACCGATTCGCGTTCAGAGCCAACAACCCATCGTGGGACCGTCGAATCATCCTGAGCAGTTGCGACTCGATGACCATCTGGAGGTTTGTGCCGCCGTTGGTGTGCTTTGTAGAGGTTTACGCTTCAATGTTTGTCCTTTTCAGGTTGAGGAAAATAGCCCCATGCAGCCGGACGGGCTCGATAATGACGAGCAACCTAGGCCAAACGGAGGTTAAGACTCCGAGAGTGTGCTACGAACATCGTAATATCAATTATCGTGGCTCGGAGGACCTTTTTCTTCCGAGCCTGACTCTTCAAAGACAAATATGTGGAGGAAAAAAGTAACAACGGAGATCATCGGCCGATGGTTCGGACGTCAGGCCCAGTGAGAATCCCAGCTATGTATATCGAGCTGCAGCGAGCTAAATCGAGAAATTTGATGGCTGCTCGATGTAGCTCGACAATCCGGACATAACTCGATCTGGCTCGTTGGAAAAACGAGGAAAAACGAGGTATGTTTTGGTGTATTTACAGTTGCGGACAATCAAACACAACAAGTGTGATTCTGCCTTTCTGAGTAAAATTTTGACCAATCGGAGTTCAGGAACAGATTCAGAAGGTTGAAATACCCCCAAATCCAATTTTTCAGAATTTTCCCACGACAAATAGGGGGGCGGCCAAATTTTGGGCGAGTTTGACCGAAATTGTGTGTACCTCTGTAGCCATTTTGGGCCAACACAACATAAATTATACATCATGTAGACATGAAAAACCACTATTTACGCAGTCCAGCCTCCTCCAAATCCTTCAATGTTGTTGCTGACACCTGTCTGGGGGACTTCTGCCTGCGAACAACCCATGCGGCAAGCCTGCCAGTCAGCCCAATTTGGTAAGCACTCATGAACCGCCAAGAACATTGAATAAAGTGTTGAATAACTTCAGTAGGGCATCCATCTAAGTATTCAAATGCATGATCCTTAGCTTCTTGAAAACTAGTCTTGGGTGATTGCCGATAGCGATACTTGCACCAACCCCAGTACTATGTAATAATTTAGTTGTTTTTCCTAGAGACAGAAGTGACTTACCATTTCAATAGGGTTCAATTCACAATGAAACTTTGGGAGGAAAATACACAGATGACCTCAGCCCAGGTAGAAATTCGGGGAGTTTAGAAATTAGCCAAGCTGTCCATCAATGCCATCAAACTCCGAATTGCAGAAGAACGGCTCGTGAGAATTTCTTCATTCCTTTGGTAAATGATAGCCCTCATCGAGAGCTTCAATTTCCGGGTACTCCGAGGTCGATTACATAAGATTTGGGGGGGCGGCCAAAATTTGAAGGTTGATTGACATCATTATGTCATTTTTTCCCCAAGTTGACGACATGTAAAATTCACAATATATTCTATATGTGTTTTTATCAACAAAAAAACAGATTCCCACGAGCCATTCTGCCGGCATTAGAACTTGTCGACTTTGATTGTCCGCAACTGTAGCATCGTCGAGCTATTCATTATTTTTCATCCCGGCGCAATAAAAATGGTAAAATCTCTTAATTTAACACTACTACGGTACATTGCCACGTCATACACTATATTGCCTGCATCGCTGCGCCGCGTCCCAGTGCCCACAGCGCACACAGAGCATCACCCAACTGCATCCCGCTGGGTCGTGGCGTGAATACGCGGTAGATCTGGCAGAGAAGAGCTTGAGAGGATGATGCGAAGGAAATAAAGGAAGCTGGCACCTCGTTGGCCTTCGTTGGCCGTCGTGCCCATCTCCCCGGGAACGCGTGAGCCCTGGTCGTGCTTGTCTACAGAGGGCCGAGGCTTTCACCAAGCTGCGAACAGAATATCAGTAACATGGCCCACCAAGCAAAACGGCCAGCGTACCGCGCATTTATTCACATTTGATTTCACTGCTGCCGTGCGACTCTGCGTGAACCACCGCTAACGTACCTGCGAGACGAGGGAGGAGGGCATGGCGGATAGGATGGGCATTGGGCGCAGAGGGCGGGAAGACGACGGCAAGAGGGCGACGAGATGGTGGGAGAAGGCAAGAAGTGGGGATGTCAAAAAAAGTCGTACCACTTCTTATTGATTCACAGCAGCGGCATGTTTATGACGCAATTGCACGACCTCGCAAATCTACAAATTTGAAGAGCTGTTGTCAAGGAAATGGAAGGAACCGAGGCTGGTCGTTTTTTGAGCAAATTTTGCAAACTCGTTTCAAATCCTCCCTCGTTGGTCCTCGATCGGCCTCAATTTGGCTCGATTCCTCAATCTACCTCGCTTCAGCTCAATATCCGTAGCTGGTATTCTTACTGGGTGCGTCAGGGCCCACACAGTAAAAGACTTTTTCGACTTCCTCCGGTTCTCATTCGCCAAGATCAAGTCAGAATCACGCAAGTATCTGGCTGGGGTGTCCCTTTGTCTAAGTATTCTCGCTGCTGAATCCTCGATTCCACTCGAGCGAGGGCTGTTCACCGTCCGTGCAGATGGGTAGCCGACCCGCTCCGTCGAGGAGTCTGGAATTTTTTCGACGGGACGGAGATCGGTGACGACGGCCGTCGACGGGCGACGGGTTTGTCGACCAGTAAGCACCTAAGTAAATTCCGCAGACGCGGTCCAGGTCTTTCCCAACAAAGTAAACACTTCAACGGAATGAAATAAAGTCTTCGCACTCCATCCAAAGCGTAATGACGCTCGCTAATGGCTTCAATCTTGGATTGTATCACAACTCAGCCACAAAGATCTTCTACTAGGAGGAGGTCTTCGATATTTTCCACTAAAAAAAGGAGATTTATTCAGTGAGAAAGCACTGACAATGTCCCGTCGCTTGTCTTTGCAGCCTCTGCCACGGAACGGGTTTGCGTCTTGCACTCCCGTCGAAACGACGATCATGCCCGTCTGGGCACGGCGAACAGCCCTAGCCCGGGGCGACCTTGCCCACGCTGCACCTCAATTGAATTCACCGCCCGAAATATACTTGTCTCCTGGCGCAGAGCCCCATCCCTGTCCCATCCTCCTGAATCTCACCAGTCACCCGAAATTTTCGGCCTTCGTCTTTTTCGTCCTTGCTTTACGTATCACGGAGCCGGTACCGTTCACGCGCTGGCATCGGTTGTCCCCAGAGGAACCACACTAAACATCGCATACAGTTATTTATAGAGATGCCAGAGAAATATTGTAGACATGATCGCAGAGTTCTAGGGCAGACATATGTATTACGCTCAATTGCAGTCGGGACGTCGTGGCTGCCACATCGCGTTCAATCGCTAACAACTTAATTGGCTCTGTAGCCGAAACTTTTTTTTGAATAGCCAATCGGGATCTCGGCCGTGTCGCACATAGACGCGATGTAGAATGGACGTCAAAGTGTGGAGCCATTTGCCTGACACGGTTCTTCCTTCGACACAATGAACAGCTTCAGCACTTGTCAGATGTACAGGACCCTATCCGCTTACGCCCCAATTTTTGGTAACTCGGCAAGGTACGTAGTGTGTTAACTAGTAAACGAAAGGTCGCAAAGGAAGTCGACAGTGAGATTTTAGCCGCCGGATCCACGTTGAACTTGCGAGATGGATCATTATCAGTTGCGGCCAGGTGCGGCCCCGCACAGAAGCCTTGATCCGTCTCAAACCACGTTCGAAAGTGCCGTAAATTGCGGGATCCATCCGGGAGCGCTCGGGGAACTGGCTGACCTAGAGCAGGTGGGTGATATAGTCGCGACCAAGTTACCTCCCGATAAATTTTAGTAAGTAAATAAGAACTGCCCCGTTTCATGAAGGGAACACTGGAACTGATTCGTAATTGTTCTCGAATCTGAGAAACCTTAACATCGGCTATGAGAGTTCACGGCTTTCTGTCCGCCTCAGCGCGCCCCATCGTTCATTTGAACATGAAATCTCAGAAACACTCGTTCGGTCTCCGGCGGTCAACGGGTCCTTGTCTTACGCGTTCCCGCGGTCCAATTCAAATGTCCAACCATCCAAGTATGGCACCCCTGGCCAGTGAGCGAGCCGACGTCAGTTCAGTTACGTGCTTGAGCCTACGCGTTTGTTATAAAAGCGCATCGAGAACTTGGAGGAACCTAATCTCTGTTCGGAGATTTTCATTCTTTTAACCCACCTTGTGTCTTCTTCCGCACGAAATGCTCGCACTCCAGCTGCTCGGCGCTCTTTCTGGTGCTCTTCTCGCATCTAGCTCCCCTCTAGTTGGTCGCAGCTGCTCCACCTCGAAGGCTGTCATGGACCTTCCTGCCAACCAGACGGCCCTCGTCACCCCCACAACCGACCCTCTTTTCGTGGCGCTTGGTGTGGGCATCCAAAACTACACATGCTCCAGCGCCACCTCGACTTACGCGTAAGACACTTTACAATCAGCACACGCTCTTAAATTCATTTCGCTCTAGTTCGATCGGTGCCGTCGCGTCGCTCTTCGACATCTCGTGCCTCGAGAGCACACGGGTGTTCGGATCCATCCAGACCCTTGCGTACGATTTCTGGAACAAAGCCCCCGCTAGCTTCACCGCTACTTCTATCGGAAGCGGCGTCGGCGCGCCTTTCCTCCTCGGCGTGTGTTCCTTTTCTTCTTCGGTTCGAGAGATTTATCGCTCACACAATTTGTAAAACAGTTCCATTACTTTGTGACCTCGCCCTCCGGCACTGGCATCTCTCCCAAGTGGGACTTCACCTCCACCGGGAGCTTCGTTGGTAATGCGAATGCCTTTGTGCTCGGCGCCAAGGTCGGCGATGTTTTGGCCCCAAAAAACTCGGCGACCAATGTGGACTGGCTCGCACTCAACAACGTGCAAGGCTCGTTGGCGTCTAAAATCTTCCGCATCGACACCGTCGGCGGACAGCCTCCCACCTCCGTAAGTGTTTGCCTTTTGGATTCTTCTTGTTAGTGTTTAACACCCGTTCTATAGTGCGTTCCCGGCTCTGCCCCGATCTCCGTCAAATACACGGCGAAGTACTTCCTCTATTAATCGGGGTGTCCACGAACAACTACTAGTACAGCCTTTGTGCCCACATTCCTTATCCGCAATCGTGTAATTGCTCAGCCTGTGCCTATGTACGGCAAAATTAATAATCAGTTGTGCTAAGCCGAATCTGAGCATGACCATTGAAGACGGTGAATAAGTCCGGTTATGTTGAAATAAAGGTAACCACGGCCTTTACTCGGGAATAGCAGAAGACCCTCGCAAACGCGCAGGGAATTCATTTGAAAACTACAGATAATATACAGAACTCGCCAGGAACTAATATAACTAATAAGAGAGAGAATTAGAACAACTGGAGCGTAAGTAAGGCACAAGGGGACAAAATACGAAGTTGAACATGATAAATGCAGGAACTCAACATAGCAGATAAGTTGTTGCCTTGCTGTGCCAGGTTGCGGCGTCGGAGATAGCGAGCGCAGGACTCGGAATTCCAACAGGTTATCACTGAGGCGTCGTTGGCGAAATTGAACCAACCCTTTGCGTGGTTCATTGATTGCATCATTTATCACCGATCGTATCGCGATTCGTGCCCGGTCATCGACGTCACACGCGTCCTCTCGTCCTCTACCGTAACCCGGACTCTTGCGAACTTGCGCTCAGTTGTGACGGACTCTCTCATTCTTCACACCACGATGCAGAGCTCGCCCGGCGACAAAGGCTTGAGCACATGTGTCGGCGCCAAATCAGTGGGCGAAGCAAGTGCGTCCAACAGCACTGCAGACAGTATGGACACTAACTTCTAGCGAGATGAGCGCCTTACAGACTTTGTTGTCGCGCCTCGTCTGCGAAGGCTCGTCGTCGACGGCATCTGCAATCCTGCCGTAGCACCAACTAACGTCAAGATCATCGTGCTGTGTCCTAATCTTGTTTAAGCCGGCCTCAAACTCCTGGCTTCTCTTCGATCCTCATTCTGCTCCGACGACGCGAATCGACCAGCTGCGCAAACTGTACTTTTCAGATCCAGCCTTCGTCACGTATCTTTCCATCTCCCTTCGTCGTGGCACCTTGATTCCCACCACCTTGCTATCCCTTGTCGAGAAGCACACGGCTCTTGGAACTCTGCAGCTCCACGTTCGTAGCGATGATGTCCCAGTCGCGAACGCCCTCCTCGCTCGATTGAGATTGACCGAGACCTGTACCCCGAACTCCTGCTTCGCCCTGATCTTGTCAACTGTCGCATTCGACCACGATTTATTGATGGAGACGGCGGAATGCCGTTTAAAGCCACACGCTTCAGGTGCTTTTCGCTGCGTTTGCGTCCACTCACACTGCGTCGGTCTTGCGATGATGCAGAAGTTGGCGGTTCCGTTCTGGAGTGCGCACTCAGTCCGTGTTGCGGCACTGAGGCGCCAAGGATCTAATTTCTGGTTGAATTCCTGGTCCAGCCGCAACAATGTATTGGCCGAGTGGTGGGACGGCTTTTGGCGATGATATAATACGCCTTGGATATGCGGTTTGTTCAATGTTGAATCTCTAGAGTCTCTGCTGATCTTTTTCCGTCAAACGCGGCTTGCCGTCTACGTTTAAATGCGTAGATTAAATCAAATATTTGTAGCCACTTCAGAAAATCCCGCTCCTCCGTCTTGCCAGGGTTTCGAGTTTGATCCCGTTATTTACGCGTATTGCTTCCTGCTGTTATTTGTCTGTCAATGGCACGATCAGATCCTTTTCATCCGAACTTCCATGCCGTCCCGTCTCGATTTCTTAGATCTTCCTACAGAGCTCATCGTCAAGATATTGGGATATCTACCGGCTGCTGATCTCTGGAGGTGCGAAGACACCAACAATCGATTCCTCGGCGATCTTATCCGCGACTCGGCTGCCCTTCAGTACGGGGTGGAAAAACAGTTGGCATGCATCGAAGATACCCCTTATTCATTGGCGAGCTACTCAATTGTTGACCGTGCTGAACATCTGCGCCAGCGCCTACGTGCCTGGCTGAATTTTACTTGTAATCACGTCCGCACCATCACCATCGACCATACGGCTGTGGACCTATACGATGTCGCGTCAGATATCTATTTTCTGGGGGGCGTCCAGGTCGGTATCACAGGCATGTCCGATCAGATAAAATACGCGCGGATCCCAGCCCTGGATGTGCCACAAGAAACAGACTGGGAGCATATCGATATTGGGCGGCTTGTAGTGGATTTTGCCGTCGCTATCGAGGAGCACAATCTCATGGCGATCGTCACGTAGTAGGTTTTCTCAAACTCACAACCGATACATCGCTGATGGTCTCCTCGAGCTCTCCGCACCAAAACAACCCCAACATGTCCTCAGTGGACATTGTTCTTCTCGATTTCTCGACGCAGAAACACCACAGACTCGCTAACCAGCCAATCATCCATGTGCACGACGTAAATTCATTCTTGGAAGCGCCGCTTACGACAATACAAATTGCTGGAGACCATCTCCTCTTTGTGATTAAATATTCCGAGGCTATCGCCGCAGATCTGAATAAACTTCACATATACAACTGGAAAATGGGTATCTCGCGAACGGCCAGTATTCCTTCTCTCGACACTTATTCCCATTGATCTTTTTTTTTGTTCAGAACCCCGTTGCCATCTCAAATATCGGGGCAGTTTTCCTTGCGGAAGATATAATTCTCATGCCAAACGGTGCAACAAATACCCTGGATGTTCATCAGGTACAGCCGGCTGGTCAGGTGGCGATTATCCATTCGTTCGATCTCCCCCCGCTCAGTCCAGGCTACTCTATCCCTTCGATATTTTGCAAGGGTTCCCCGCATTCTGTGGGATCTGCATCGCATGCAAAGCCATGGAGTCGTCGGCGATATACCAGCAACTTCGAAAAATCACTCATCATGGTTTTCTTCGACGTCACACTGGACGAAAATGACGATGACGCCGAGTTCCTTTTCGTGTTCCTTCGCAACTCTTTCATCCGTGTGCTCCACAAGAGGCAGAACGCAGGCCACTCTTCCACCTCATGGCGAATGTGGGGCCCTCATTTCACGCGGTGGCTCAACCGGGGCAAGATGGGAGCTGGAGGCCTATTCAACATGTCGTATGGGCGGCGATTCGTTTGGATCCCCCACAGAGCTCACGAGACTCCGCAACCTATCCATATATTGGACTTCAACCCCGACACAGTAGCTCTAGCAGAGGAAAATGGCGAGCCCACCGAGTCCACGACGGCCACAATCCGTGCTGTGAAGATGAACGAAATGACGGTGATACCATACCGGGCGTTCCAGATGCCCGTGGTCTCTCGGCTGCCCTATGTCGAAACGGTTTCGACACAGAATTTTCATTACCATTGCGTTGCCATCAACGAGGACAACATTTTTGGACTCCGAGTGTGTATATTGTCTCCCAATCCTTGATATTGTTCTCTAAATATCTGTCCAGTTCACTAATGCCGAAGATAGGCAGGTCCAGTCTATTGAGGTCCTACAGTTCGGTGAATTATTATATCCCTGTGCTCGCCTCGATAACCAATGGAAGGTCCCAGGCACATGAGAATTTAAGCGTTCGTGTATCAGCACGCCCTCCTCAGCTATGCAGCAGATTCGTTATCCACGTTACAAACACGAGGCTAATACGGTTTCTGGAACCTCGGCCTCTGTACTCACCAGGACTACCTGGGTAGATTATGCTTGCATTACGCGTTCTCCCATCATCGCTCCGGTGACCGCCAAGGCGACGCCTCCAGGTTTACCCTCGGCACTCCTGAGCTTTCCTTCCTCGAATAGAAATGCTGTCAGAATTTCCGTCTCGAACGTTTCCATCCCACGTGATATGACCAGTGCTAACGGCAAGGACTTCGTCTCGGGTCGCCAGCGGGCAAGAATGGTTCTCATATCGGCGGCGAAGAGCTGTGTGAGATTATTAGTAAGCAGCATCTTCATTCGTAAATCGTACGGACGGTGAGTCCATATTCACTATGGCGTATCAGGAAGCGACGCTCCCCACCCAGCGAAAGCACACTTGCCGGACTGATCGGGGTGTTTAAGGAAATCAAGGACAGCGGGAACATGGCAAGCCACGCACGAGCCGTCATTCAGTCTCTGGCGTTGCAACCACTTGCTGAGCTTCACCTCCTTCCCCTCGTACGCGTGGCGGAACATGACGGTATCTGGGAGCAATGTCCTTGGATTTATCTTCGCCAGTAATGCTCCGGTGCCAGCAGCATAGATGTTCGTCGGTGATGTTGCCCACCGGGTGGATACTGTATACGCTGGGCTCGAGTTGCGGAGGATCGTCGTATTGACCATGCTATTCGTCTCGAATACCAGAGTAGCCATGGCACTGGAAGGACATGGCCAAAAAGACTGTCACTGAAGGGTTTTTTATATGCACCTCACACGTTACGTAGTTCCGCATGTACATGCTCTACAGCTTTGTGTGTCCTTTCAGGAAGTAGCAATGCATTTTTGATAAATAACCGACGTGATCTACAGCTTTGTCGCTACTTTTGGCAAGTGACTGTCAGGCTCATACTCGAGAACTTTCCTGAGCGGGACCGTGCCGTGTAATGCTACCTACCTACCTACCTACCATGCTAACCCCGATAGATGTTCATACATTTTATAAAGCCTTACCTGACCAGCAGACTTCAAATGTCGCGAGGTGACTTCTGGTTCTATAAAGCCAACACATATATAGAAAGGTCAAACGAGGTTCACGTGAACGTCGGTGGGGAAAAACAAACTCCTGAATGAAATATAACAGACTCACATTTGTCTGTGGCGACCTCGAGTTAGCAAACGGCGGCGAAAATTTCCTAAATTTTCGAATCCCTGTGGATTCTATTTTTCTGTCGAATTTAAGGCCGTCCATTCAATGTGACTATCATGGTTCAAACTTTCAAGGGATATAACTTGGCAAAAGAAACCGTCGTCACGTGCATCATCGACGCGTTTAAGTTAATACAAACAGAGTACAACAACGCCTGGGAGATTAATGATCGAGGGTCATCGGAAATAAAAATCGAGTTCTATTCCCAGCTTCACGCTCATTTGTGGGATGATTGAGTCGACCAACCACCAAACCTCGGGCTGCTCATGAGACCACTTATTCAGGTCTTGTTCGATTTCGAGGTTTGCAACTTGAGTAATTTTCTGAACGCGGAAAAGTATTGGCAGCCTGGAGAGTATAGTATTGGGCATTTAATTCTACTAAAGTATAAGGAGGCGGCCTTCGAATTGCTTTCTCTGTTGGTGACACGGCATGTCCCTCAGACAATTGGCGTGGTTACTCCTAATTTTGCCTGAGCCCATCCCGTCAGCGCTTCACCGTCTATCTGAACAATGAGGCTCTCTGTCATCGCCACACTGATACCAGAATGGCCCCGCAAGTCAAACACATTTCCCGGCTCCAGAATTCCTGTGCGGGGCGGCGGTCGCCTGAATAATACGGGTAAACGCGTACGCAAGCTATTTATTGCCACATGAGGAATCTTCCCCAGGAGACCGCGAAGCGAGGGGCGCATCGAGGTCACTTCGGGATCCGGACTGGAGTTGACCAGCGCTATTCGCCCGTCGAGCACGAATACGAGGCCTGAATCAGATGTGCTATGTTGAACAAGTAATCAATGGAATGGTGCAGAGAGTCCGCACCTGGATCGATTACCTGACCTGAGCGGCAGGCAACAATATGTCCGCCATTCTGGATAAAACGGTCAAGCTCTACCGAGGGTGTGCCGTCGGGGAGAGCTGCATTGACGGGATCACCAAGTGCGGCGGACAGGTCAAAGCCGAACACATGACAAAACCTTCTGAAAGCACTGTCCATCGCCTGGTCGTCTATTTCTAGGGGGATATCAGCGAAGGTATGGTGTGCTGGACAACGGGAGTACTCAGAGGCTGATCCAACTTCTTGCGTTGATGCTGACACCAGGTCAAGCACGCCGCGCGTGTCGCAAACACCAGGACTTCCTTACCCAGGACGCCCTTCTCCGCATCAAAAGCCAACGTAACTTCAGCGCGAGTGAAGTCAGCGTGAAGCCCACTGTCTTTCACCAGACCACATATGATGAGCGTGCTCTTTTTGAGTTCAAGCTCGCGAACGCAGCGCGTGAGACAGCGTGCGGCGGTGGTCTCTATGCGGTGTGCGCGCGTGAGATCAAGGATGATGAATTCCGCAGGGATCTGAGTATCAAGAAGTTTTTTCTCCAGCGATGGCACGGATGCGAAAACTGCGGAGAATAGGGTCAGCTGGCGGATTGAATAGCACGGCGGGACACACAGATATATCCGGAGAGGATTACAACGCGTGCATTTATTCGTTGCCACAGCTCGGAGTTCTCGATAGTCCGGACGTTCACGGTGCTGGCACTACCGTAATGTTCGCCGTTCACACCGGGCATGTAGTTTCGCTGAGACCGAAGCGGACCAGACATGGACATTACGACGTGGTCCTTTTCATCAGGTTTCCCATGCTGCATTTCGTGCCATTCGTTACATGGTGTGGTCCTCGCAGGCTGTTAGAAAAAAGGATCAACCATCTGGCCGGAAATGGAAGATGAAAGAATTTTGCACCGAGTCAATGACCCCGTAGATTAAGTACACCGCCGTTGCAACGCCGATTCCGACGCCGAAGCCCTCCGCAAAGCCAAGGAACGTGCATGCAGCCAGTGTCCCAACCACAACAGCCCATTCCATCCCTGCGAGCGTTTCGGAGGCCTCCCAAGTCGCTCCGAGGAACAGCTCGATTCCAAGGAATAGCACCATCCCAGACGCAAGAATGGTGGGGACGTATGGGAGTATGAGACCGGCGGTGAAGAAGAGCCCCGCTGTGATTATGACGACAAGCCAGAGTTCAAACCGGCCGCCCTGTGCGCGAGTGAAGTAGACCGAGTACGAATATTGCTAGTAGATTTTAATGATGAGAGGTTTCCTAAGAAGAGCAGGATTAACTTACGAGGATGTTCGGCAAGCTGCCTAAAGCGCCAGCAAGAATGTTGGCCGCTCCTTGCCCTGAGAGAGAGGTTGAACTTGAATATATACCGTGTCCAGGTGATAAACGCACCTATTAGTTCGTGGTTCATGTCGTAGGCAACATCGAGCGAGAAGGCAAGGCTGGGAACGAATATTGGCAGATTGAGAACTCTGAAAGAATGTTTGAATCTACCGCTTGCGATAATATATATATCGTACCCAATGACAACCAGCAGGACAATGTTCTGGGTTGCACTCTTCAGTGCCCACCATTCCACCAATTTCTGGAGCTCGTTCAGTAAAAGTGCGGCATACTCGACGGCATCTTACAAAATTGAATAAGGTCCAGTAGTTCCAACTCGCAACAATCTCAGTAGAGGAAGTTGACGCGTCAACTTTGAACAGCCATCCTGTGGCTATTAGCTGATCTTTCGAGAGATGTAGCGATCGTACGGTGATCCAGAACACGGTGGGAATGCAGAGAAGGTAGATAGGGATATAATATGCTGAGCTGACCAGACCACGCGACCACTTCGCGATGGATTGAGACCGCAAGGTGACCGACAGAAGGAAAGCGGGAAAGAAGGATGCAGCCAAAATGCCCAGATGGGATTTAGCAAAGAGAGTGGAGCCCACATTTCCGAGGGCGAGAGGAGTCGCCGCGGGAGGGAATGGCAGCCCTAGCCCAAGCACAAATAGCGATACCCCGATGGCACCAATGGCGCCAGTAAGGACTGTTTGCGGGAAATACGCCACCTAATTGCACATCAGTAGACATATGGGAAACGATGACAGAACCCACAAGAGTGCCCAGTCTGAGTAATCCAAGGATGATGAATGCGAATCCAGTCAGAAACGAGGTCAATGCGTATGCCGCCATGACAGTCGGTATTAAACCTAGGTGGTCGTCTCCGAGAGTGTCACGAATGTCAATTGCCACTCCTCTGAGGAATGGCAGTATCTCCATCAGCATCGCGCCCAAGGCTCCAGGAAATTTTGAGCCCCCGACGGTCATAACGACTTGGGAGGCGAGTGTGCTGAAATATGTATGAGTTCTGCGCAAGACTCCAACGAAAGGAGTGACCTTATTATGAACATAGACAATCCTTGCAATTGAAGCGATCTGAAAACGCCATCCGTCGCGGGGAATACAAGAATTCCGATAGAAACTGATCGTCTGTGAGATTCTGAAGTCTGATGGCCTATTTCCCGCTCCTACTGGTGTCTAGAATGTTGAAGAGTGCCCCGAGTATGACTGCTGGAAGGGCACGGTACAGCCGCATCGGCAGAGTCGAAATAACTCTCGAGGAGCGAATCCTGAGGAGGTCCATCGTGGTAAGCACAGAGGTGGGGGTGGGCGGGTGGCATCGATGAACAACGGAGAATGTTATAATTAGCTGATACCCCTGGTGTGTACCGGCGGGATTAGCAAGTGTACAACGGCGGGTTACACGGGGTGGGGTGAGTCGTTGGCCGTTCTTGGTGAGTGCCGTTTTACGTCACGATCAGTACCAGCCTTTCAGGCCGATCTGATCGATTTCGTGGGAAGCTTTGCTTATTGGGGTACTTCATGCTGAAAAAAGTGGTTTCTCTCGTAATTGGTGTCGGAATGGGCCTCATAGGGTCTGTTTCCACCTACATAGTGTAATAGAACGGCGACTCACCGGGGGCTGATGGGGGATACTGCCCCGACTTACCGACCTGAGGGTTCACCGGCGCTTCTTGTTGAGGCCCGACTGATTTCTCTGTGATGCGATTTTCTTACGCTTAAAACTAGCTGTGTCTCCATTATGAGGAGATGTTTTGTATTTAACCCTGTAGTATTCTGTCGCCATTTCTCCCCAAGTATTTAATGAATTTCCTGTGGTGATCGAGGAGTATATATAAGGCGGGAGCGCCGTGGATGACGGCTGGAAAAGCAGATTTTCGGAAGCCCGATGTCTTGAGGTCGGATCTCCGTGGTATGGAGGCATTAAAGGAGGGTTGTCCGTTGATCCGTTCCTTACGTTGGATGCACACGCTCCGTTACCTTCGGCAGCAAAAGTCTAAACCCCGACGGTTCTGATCCCTTTAATCTTGACCTGAGTGTATATTTTAAGGAATTATCATCGGCAATACCAAAGAGCCGCCCAAGTTTTAGCAGACAGAACCACTGCTCGTTCATACCGCGTGGTACTTACTTTTACAAACCTACAAAAATATGACAGCAGCCCAGATGTGGGGTCGTACGCTATAGGTAACTTCAGGCAGGAAATCATTGATACCCTATACTACACCGCTCTGCGGTAGTAAGCGCTTCGGAGGTTGTCAGGAACAGTTGGTAGCGATCTGAATCCCCGAAACAAGTCGGTGGAGTCGCAGCCCGCAATACTCCACTGCACGGACGTTATCCATTGCGCAACAAAACAGAACAAGTCGTATGGGACAAAATACAGTACTAGAACAGTCCTGCAACCACGGGAAAATGATTTTTTTTAGATCAAGTGTTAGAACATTTCATATTTGTGGAGTTGCTATACCCGCGGAATTCTCCGTCTTGTTTTGGCTCACCTCTCGCTTAGTTCTCAGTATAATTGGCTTTACAGGATTCTCTACCGAAATTATGAACAAATGATCTCGTACCCGCAATCCGTCAGTAATTTAGCGCGGGTGTTGGATCGCAGTTAAACTTTGCTACGTATTCAAGAAACCTTGAGACCGCTAACCTTTTAATTCAACCAGAGTTTAGGCAGAGCCTTTGTCCCCTGCTTGTCGCGCGCGGCTGTGTATAGGGCGACAGCCGGTAGGGAGATTTTCATATCGCATAGTATCGCCGACAGAAAGAAGGAGTAAGATCAGACATAAGGAGAGAAGTTGATACCCGTGGCGAACACGAATATGTCCTCAATGGAGAATAAAAATTGCTCCAGCCATTGCATGAGCTCCAAGAGCGGGGTTCCAAAAAATTGCCCAAGTCATCGAACTCACGAGATATTTTGAACAAGCGTCTCTTTAAAAGGGCCCGGTACTTCCTCTGTCCTACAGAATTTAGCCGCACAATGCAGGAGACGACTAAGATCAAACCAGCCAAATTCGCTAAACCTGAGGACGATGATCTCCGAGTTGCCTTCAAGGAAGCATTGGCTATAAGCAACCGACACAAAGGCGTGAGTGACCTTTGCCAGCCACCAGCTTAGATCCTAACCTCGACTTCGAATCACAGAGAAGTAACCTGTGGGGAGGTCTCACTATTGTGAGGAATTATATTGCTATTGCAGGATGCATCACGGTTTCCGAATGCTCCGCTACGCGCTTGGATAGTAGAGCTGTATGGCGATATATTCCCTCATGGCCCTCGTCATTTCCTCACGTCTTCGTGCTTTCGAGCATATGGTACATGAGGCGTCTCACAACAACCTGTTCACAGTAACCCGTGCACACGAGTGGTTCGAATTCGCCTACGCGTTTCCTGTATTTCGCCTGCTCAAGGCACGTCTCAATTCGTGTTGAAAGCGTCATTCACTGATTTCTCACCAGGTATTCCGCACCTTGCATCTCGAACACCACAAATACCTTGGCGATCCCGTTCGCGACGCCGACGTTGTCCGGTTCATCGATTACGGATTCATTTCGGAGACCCCAATGTCTGCATCCCGCAAGACGTGGCTTATGTTTGGGCTCCCCTGGACGGGGTGGTTCCATTACGAATATATCAACACACTCTTCACCGAATTCTGGGTGGACAGCAGCTGCTATCCCTCGAAACTTATTTACTGGATCGTCGTCCTTTCCATTGTTCATTTCTCCGATACATGGACCGGCTTTGGATGGTACTACGTCGTCCCCTGGCTGGGGATCCTCCCCATCACACGCTGGTGGGCAGAGCAGGGTGAACACCTCGGGATGGATATGACGAGAAACTTCGGTAACTCCAGGACCAACGATGGGTTTTGGCAGAGGTGGTGGATCCATCCCCTCAACGATGGACTGCATGGGGCGCATCATCTGAACAGCCAAGTCCCGTGCTACAGATTGCGAAAGGCACAGGCGGAGCTCACGGCAGAGAGTACTGCTTTCCGGGAGAAAAATGTGATCGCGAATAGTATATGGGAAACATACAGCCAGATCTATACGCGCTCTACTATCATCAAGGAGCAAGGCGACGGGGTGCGTGCCGAGTGGAACAACGGGCATCAGATGTGGGCAGCCAGTAAAGAGGAAAAACCTGAGCAGGAGAAATAGGATGGGGCTGCGCCTTCGGCGTAGTTACCCCACGGGAAGAGAATATTTACCTAATCATTTCTAGTAATTGAACGACGATGTTCTACACGAATTTAAATTCGAAAAATTTCCTCAGGATGTTCAAATCTTGGAGGCATGTTCATGACCATCTATGAAAATTTACAAAGTCGCAAAAATCAACACTTTTCCGACTATCGTGGAAGAGTGGGCTGTCCAGATTTGCATGAATATGACGCTTGAAGAACTATGAACTTGCTATCGCATGCAATACATCAGTGGACAGAAAGCTGATCAGGAAAGTACCGGGAGACATTCCCTATTGGTGCATTTTTCATATCGTGTGCGTGATGTTCAAGCTCGTCTCCATTTCCCCGTCTGATTTTGTTGGAAATGTCGTGTTTCGTGTCAGGATGGGAAGGTAATCTCCAAATGCGGGTGGGCAACGTCGTGCAGATTCAGCATGAGGCGGGAGATCATCGCGACGGAGATCTTGGTGGCGCTGAGATGAGTTTCCCTCAGATAATAATGGGTGCGACGATATCCATACGAGGAAGCAAGCCAGGCAAGACTCCCAGCCACGAAGACCTGTGTGAAGGCAGAGTGAGGGAGTGGGCAGAGTGAAGGATGAGAGACAGACGGATATCGCCGAGCTCGTAGAATTTAAGTTGAGAACTACGTCGGAGAAGGAAGAATAAAATGCACATATAAAACATGGTGATGTTGACCGCATTAACTAGGGCAATCATTCTGGGCAACGGTCCGTAAGGGCGATATGTTTGTGCCGAATCGGTAGGTTAGGACAAACCCGAAATACAGTGCCCTAGTGACACCGCAATGAGTGGGAGGAAAGAACTGAGAGGTGGAATCGCTTGTCGTCGCGGACCATTGTGGGGATAATACCTCCTGAGAACCCAGAGCGATAGTGGGATGGTATGTATATGCACGTCGGAGAGTCAGGCCAAGGATCAGAATATCACAAACAAGCCTTCACCGGCGGATTGACCAAGAAATAGATTCCCACATGCCCCAGCCAAGTTTGGAACGAGTTAATTGAGAGTAATGCAATCAGAACTTGATTTACTAACGAAGTGCTCTTGGAACCGTTTCTTCAGTACAACAAAGACCAGACCGACACTAACAAACTCACTGTGCCTTGGATGTAGCGACATGGCAACCGGGAAAGTCGATGTCGATGGTGGTCTCGAAACCAATGGTTGACCACTGGCGCAAATATTCGTTGAGTGCTAACAGTGAATGGGATTTCGGACGCACGGCACCTAGACCCGCCGTAACTACAGCGGCGAGCACTAATGACGCGAAGACGTGACGATTGAAGCCGTATATGGCAATGACTCTAAGCGCAAGCGTCACTTGAGTCAGACGAAGACTAATACCATAAATACCACCACTGCGCGAAAAAGTACGGAACCATCACGATACTTTCGATAATACTGAAGTACCGAACCAGTAAAAACCAGGGCGAGCTGCGCCTCCATCTGGGACTCCATATGTGCGCTACTTCCGAGTCTAGCGTGAGCAGGCAGTCAAGGCATAACAAAACTGTTTTTATCGGCATGTGGATTCACGGTTTGGGCGCGAGATATTCTCACGTATTCCTGCAAGCACGATGGAGCCTCGCAGGCGTCTATAGGGTCGTTCAACGTCGGGGGAGGCACTAGTGTGCAATGTACTCATCCTCAGCCAATATAACAGTGTTCAGATGGAATGTCGCCATATGAACAGCAGAGGCGGAAAGCGGCCAACGCTTTAAGTCCGCGCTTATACCGTTTTCTAGTCTCTCATAGACAGACTACAACAATATGGTGCTCGTACCTCGCATGTTGTAAACCGTTTTCTGCCATTTCGGGGATGCTACAGAAGGATATAATTAAACGGTATTTGGGGACTCTTATTCATCGTCGCTGATGTTTTAAAAAGTACCCGTGTTAGCCCCGGTCGGCCATGGGTGGCAATCGGGCATCATTGCAGTATGCCCCGATTATTCTCTCGGTTACCAAGATCTGCATGGGCCTTCCTGTGATCGGTCGGAGACATGACAGCGCCGGTGGGCGACAGTTCTTAACCCGCACACTTCTAGTCAGGGGAGGAATTCACTGGTGGCGAGCTCGATGCCTTCGAGTGCTTAGATTGCTTGTAATGAGTAATGGGTTATGACGGCGCGCATGAGACTTGCACCGAATTCATGGTTGCGGTGCTTCGCGGCGATGATCATATGCTGCACCTCCGATGTAGATGGATTTTGTTCGGGCTGATCTTCTCCAAGAGTCAGGCTGCGTCAGTACGTCAGGCTGTGCTCATAGACAAGCAGGATAAAGAAAAACTGAGTCCAACAAATCTCAGCACTGTCACTGCGCGGCGGCAAACCGGCAGGCGGACAGCCACTGCGTTCCGCTGCCACCTAGCCAGACCTAGCATTGGTTTGGCTAGCTGATCGGGGGTCTGTGTAGCTCAAGCGTAGTCGACTACGCTTGGGCTATGCAGGACTACGCAGACCCCCGATCAGCTGGGCAGACTCAGCCTAGGTGGTAGCGGAACGCAGTGAGCAATGGGCTACGTGCATGTCCGCCGAAACTCGCAAGTACATCATTGCAGAAGTCGGTCGATGCGCAAGGAATAATGCTGCGCCGAACACCGACAATACCGTGACCGTACATACCAGTCCGGTGTTCGCTTTCGGAGGGGCCTGGTTTTTCACGTACTGCGGTACCGCACAGCAAAAACTTGTGGCTTGTTTGTCACAAGGCCAAGCGAAAAAAAAGTAGCCCTTAGTAAATGAGGAGCTGGACCCCCCAAACAAATTCAGACCTTGAAGGACGCCCTCTGTTACCCCGATACATTGATCCGCTGTACTTTTTTTCTTCTTTCTTTTTGCTACTACTTCCCTGAAGTCGAAACCATTGATCTTGTGGTTTTCTGGACTTGATTTGTGGCTGATGGTAGTGATTGCAGCCGTTTTGGTGAAGCTTGTGAACAGTTGTGACCATGTTTGGCCTTGTACACAAAGTTATTTGTCAAAAGAAGTTGATTGTTCCTTGACGGATTTGAGTCTTCCCGCGTGTACCTAACTTCCCTCGCGCTATGGCAGCGCTTAGTAGACCATCACAGGATCCCAGGGTGTCCAGTCGCCGCGTAACCTAGAGAGTAATAACAAACGCTCTCTTGGGTCTCTTTGTTCGAGGCCCGCCTCCATCATACGCCATGCAGAGACAAGAGATAACCAACGCACGTTTAACAGGTTCAATGAGATTGACAGATTTTGGATTGGCGCCGTTTTCAGAACGTGACGGTTTTCTTAGCGCTCGGCCCGTCCTCACGGAGTCGCCGTCCTCAACAGAGTTTATCCCAATGGAGGGTCCAGGACGGAATAGACGGAATACATTTCGGTGACGGTTGCTGTTTACGGACGATTCTATGTGGGCTCCGTTTCCATTCCTATTTCTTTGCTGCCGACATGGGCTCATAGCACCACGCACGTGCGACAATACCACCCGTAAATGCAGGTGTCACGGAAAATCTCAAAAATAGAGCGATCGCTGTCGACTTGCACCGGTGATACACATCTACTCTTTACTCTCACCCTCGTACACTCTCTTCATGCCATCTCAGGCATTCGATACAGCAACCACTCAGTGGGTGCATCTACTCAGTGTGCCTGTGGCAGACCTATAGCTTCCTACAGTTTCCTCCGGTTTCGTCTCCAATATTCCAGCCTCGGTAGGAATTATGAACCTCTTTCACACCACCCATGACGATTTCTTGATCCTCCGTCTCAGCGCTACTGTACTATGACTATGCATTGACCCTCCCGAGGGAGGTGCAATACATATGGAAGCAGAAATTCCGCCTGTCGACAGCTCTTTACATTGGATGCCGGTATGCGCTGGTCGCGAATGTCCTGTATTTGCTGGCCATAGCAAACAAGCTTGGACATACGGTAGGCTCCGTTGTCCTTTTGTGCCGCCGTTTATGAAGCCACTGCTGCCCTGTCTCCAGTTCGTTCATAAACTCACTGTCTTATCTATCAAACTAAAATATCCTGAATCCTAGGTGCGATTTCTGGTACAAAATCGTGGGCGCTTTTGTGTGATTGGTCTCTGGTATTTCAGCTGCCACCCATCCCGGTACTGACAATCTTTTGCACAGTCGTATTTACCCTGAGAAGCTCAGCTGTCTACGGGAGAAGTAAATGGATTACTGCATACATGAGTGTTGTCGGGCTAGCATGTATCGCATTGGATATCGTCAGTATTCCCATTCCATTTTCCCCCCTTTCTGAAACATCTCTGTTGTGCAGACCCATGTACCAGGACTCCGTTGTTCGGGGTCCGCCGATCTGCCCATGTACGTATAAACCTTGTTCTCTGACGTCGGAAGCTCCTACTGTATGCGTCTTATTCATTCATATAGCGGTGAGTTTTGAGACGCTTGCGCACCTGCAGTGCATTGAATCTGTTTCAGCACCGGAAATGTTATCGATTTCAACGATCATCTTTGAAACTTCCTCTACGTTCTTTACCGCCGTACGGTGCATACAGGCTTTGCGCGCCATGACCAAGGTAGAGCGCCAACGGTATAGTGTCGTGTCTATATTGCTGGAGCAAGGTGATCACGCCTCATTCTTCTCATAATCTCCGTTTGCTAAAACCCCTCCCTTCTCTAGGAGTCTTATTCTTCTGGTCAGTGTGCTGGGGCGTTGCGTCGAATGGGCTGATTTTCCAGTAGTTCTATCTCAATCCTTACCGTTACCGGTGTGATCCTGCAGTATGTGCGTGTGTCTTGGTATTGAATATCGTTCATGGAAATAATTGATTATCCTAGCGAGCACCGGTTAGTTTGACGAAAAACCACTCAAAACCCCTTTTCATACTCTACGCAGCCAGGATTCTTCCAGCGTCTGCCCAATGCGTTTACACTTCCGTTCATCCCATTTTCTTAGTCGATCCTACACATCGACTGACTTGCTCTCTAAGGCTTTCCTGCACTCTCACTGCGCGGTTCATTTTACACCTCCGGAAATGGTATGCCGCGCAGCTCAACGACAGCAATCGTGTGAAAAGCGGATCCCTCGTGTTTCAGGCGCTGAGTAGCTCGCATTCAGAGACAGCTCTAACAGGTATGGTCGCTATGGAGGATTTTGGCACAGATCCTGTCGTCCTTGCGGCAGCAAATGGCACGAATCACATGGAAATCCAATTGACGCACGTCTTGCATAGAGTGAGGGAGAATGAAGGTGACGATCACTGTGCTGCTGGTTAGCCATGTCTACCAAAGAGGGAGAATGAAATGGTATAATGAAATTGACTTCGTATTTAGTCAGGAGCACGACGAGAAAGTTGAACCTTGAACCTCAAGGAACTTTGACCTCAATTTGGGTCAGATTTCTCTTCCTGAAAGTTAAACATCAGGAAAGCTACTGAACTTCACCCTCTCGGCAATATTCAAGGCACTCTCGACGTCTTGGAACAAGGGTTGTGATGGTGATGCAATCTGTCAATAAAGTCGGTGAACACAATTTAGTAGTCTCCCTAGTCAGACCATATATCAAGATTTTCTTTTTGTGAGAATTTGGAGAGAGCAAAAAATAACCTGACATATGACAGTTTAGTACTTCGAGGCCTTTGTGCTTCATTTACAGCCGTTTGCGGAACATAAGGTGGGGGCGGGGGGGGGCTTTTTTTTTTTTTTTTTGACAGTTTTGGCTAGAACAGTCGCCACAGCCTCAATTTTGATCGGATGACTTCGGGAGTAGGCGCGTTGGAGTCGCGCTGAAAATCCGCAGGGGATGGAGCACCGCCTTTTTTTTTTTTTCTTTTTTTTTTTTTTTTTGATGTGATTACATAATGAGATTTTTTCAAAAAAGTTTATAGTTTTCACTAGAACAGCTGTAGCACATTGAATCCTGGGCCGATTAACCTAGTTCTTGGATATGTTGTGTATCGGAACTACCACCAAGGGATGGTACATTCCTCCCAGCAATGTTACCACTTATACTCATTCAACACACACTTAATTGAGCATCAGATTTGTCTACTATCATAAGTAGAGCTCACCATGCGGATTTGGTCAAACACCTGTCTGTGAGCCTTGCAGTCCCCTAGCAATAGCTTGGATGCACAATATATCCAAGAATTAGGTTATTCGGCCCAGTATCCAGAATTTTTTTGAAAAAAATCCCATTATGTAACTACATCAAAAAAAGCCGGTACTCCATCCCCTGCGGATTTTCAGCGCCTCCAATGTGCCTACTCCAGAGGTAATCCGATCAGAATTGAGGCTGTGGTTTCTGTTCTAGCCAAAACTGTTCCAAAAAAAGAAAGAAAGAAAACGGTCCGCACCTTATGTTCTGCAAACGGCTATAAAAATTGCTGTCCAGACCATACTTGCCCTCAAGATGCGATGCAATTCCATATGCACTATGCTACCAAAAATGGGAAAATGTAGAAGTCAATGTTGCCAACAACAAAGACACAACATCAGTGTTTTGACAAATGACTTGTGGCTTGTTTGGCCTTGTGAGCTTGCCGACAAGCTCACAAGGTCAAACCACCGAGAAATACACCTGAGAAAATGGAGGGCTTGACCAAAAAAATATTCAGAAGGTTGGAGGACACTCTCTGTAAATTATAGAGCCACGGCATTGTCGCGCACGCTTGCGCGCCAAGCCCGAATCAAGCACCTGCCGGCTCGGCAAACGATTACCTTGTCAAACTCGGCAACTTCCGTTATATTCAACAGCGAGTCTCACCCACTCCGTACCCACCGACTCATGGTCCTTCCGGACAATCTGGTACTCTCATAGCCTTGCGCCACACATTCCCCCTCAAAATACGCTTTATTATATGCTTCATTTCCCTATTTTCGACCTCAATCATGCTGAACTTTCATTTCTCCTATTGTTCTTTTTGTTACGCCACTTATTAACTGATTGTGCCACTTACTCGCGCTCGCCGAGCGCTGGACAGGATTTCGTCCCCTTCCTCTACTTCTTACTCCATACTGTAATAATTCAGGTCCGTTCCTTTTCAATATCATCGTCGATATTACGGTTTTATTTTAGTATAAAATGTGTCTATGTTTTCCCAATACAACTCGGATTTTCCCCACAGTTCAGTGCTAAGAATTAGCTCTTACTCTCGCCTTCGCTATCGCTCTCGCTCTCGCCATCGCTTCGCTTCGCCTCCGCCGTCTGTCCACGTCTGCGCTCTCCGCCCTTCATCACCTTTACTCGACCCATATCCCTTGGCCGCACGGTTACCAGTCACGGTACCATTGATTTTTGATACTCTCGCATTTTATCTCCTCTACCTTTCTTGTGCTACTTACCTCTTGTAGGTATTGCTCGCGCTTGGGCGGTCGGCAGGCGTGTCAGCATCCTCAGACATGTTGATGCACTGCAAAAAAAGAATAAAATTTGTCACTGTGCGGAGTCGAACAAGTGACCTTGTGGTTTTCCGGACTTGGTTTGTGACCCTGCAAGCTTGTGGCGATTTTGGTGAGACTTGTGACCTTGTTTGGCCTTGTACAAGGTCACAAGTTTTTTTGTCAAAAGTCTGATGCAGTCCCACAAAAGTGTGAATTTGGAAATAACAAACAGGTACAATGTTATTTGAGGCATCTGCTTCAGATAAGTTGGTGCATAGAACAGACTACACATTGTGTAATATATTGACATTCTTCATCACAATGTAAACCAGCTGATGAATAAGCTTGCTGCGATCGACCTCCTTGGGAAATTCAGACCAGGCAGTCTGAACAAATCTGGTAATGGTTGTGCCAAGGTCTGGCTGGTTTTGGAGCAGCTGGATGGTGGCATCAATGAGAGTGATAGGGTGCTTTGATCTTTCTGCGGTTGATACAAAAACAATACAGGCAGCTAACAATTGAATTGAGTCAGGAAGGCTGAACATATTGATAGCGGAGACCTGCCAATGCTGACTGAAAGACAAAGGGGGATGTCAATGATGATGCCATTAGATCCTGGGAACTAAGACCATGGATGAGAGGTGGTAGAAGGATAGAAGCGCTGAGAACTACTATGGAGCCCATGAGTGCCTGCAGTGAATCTCGTGCCTCGTGTGGCTGGGGGGGACAGCAGGCATCTCAGTGAAAGTCCCAGTGAAGGTGACAGAAGGAGCACTCACATTCTGAGTGCGACAGGAACACAAGGATATCAGTAAATGTCATGGTGCAGACAAAGAGAGGGAGCACTCACAGCCTACGTGCAACAGAACATGGTGTCAGTGGCCATCACGATGCAGATGAACAAAGTGAGCACTCACCCACTGCACATGACAGAACATGGGGGTGTCAGCAAACATCACAGTCTACACAAGCAGAGGGAGCACTCACTGTCTATGTGTGACAGAACACAGGGTTGTCAACAGACCTCATAGTGCAGGCAAACAGAGAGAGCACTCACGGCCTATGCACACAGAGCACAGGCATCTCAGTGGAAGTCACAGTGAAGACCACAGAGGGAGCACTCACACTTTGAGTACAACAGGAACATAGGGGTGTCAGCAAACATCACAGTACAGGCAACAGGAGGAGCACTCACCCACTGCACATGATGGAGCACAAAGGTGTCAGTAAACATCATGGTGCAGGTGAACAGAGGGAGTACTTGCCCACTGTACATGTCAGAATTCGAGGGTGTCAGCAAAGGTCACAGTGCATCTGAACAGAGGGAGCACTCACACCCTGTGCACAGAACACAGGGGTGTCAGCAAACATCACACTGCAGGTGAGCACAGAAAGCACTCACATCCTGAGTACAACAGAACAGGGGGGTGTCAGCAAAATTCACAGTGCAGGCAAACAGAGAAAGCACTCACATCCTGAGCACAAGAGAACAGGGGGTGTAAGCAAACATTATGGTGCAGGCAAACAGAGGAAGAACTCGCATCCTATGTGCCATGGGGGTGTCAGCAAACATCGCAATACAGGCAAACAGAGAGAGCACTCACAGCCTAATATACACAAGAGAACATGAGCACCTCAGTGAAAGTCATAGTGAAGGCCACAGAAGGAGCACTCACAAACTACAAGTAACAGAACATGGGGTGTCAGCAAATGTCACAGTGCAGGAAAACAGAGGGAACATTCACAGTCTACACATGACAGAACATGGGTGTCAGAGAATGTTGTAGTGCAGGCAAAGAGAGGGAACACTCACCCACTGCACACAACAGAACATGGTGGTGTCAGCAAACATCACAGCACAAGCAAACTGAGGAAGTACTCACATCCTGAACACAACAGAACAGTGGAGTGTCAGCAAACATCATAGTGCAGGTGAACAGAGAAAGTACTCACATCCTGAGCATGACAGAACAGCAAGGTGTCAGTAAGCATCACAGTGCAGATGAGCAGAGGAAGCACTTGCATCCTGAGCACAACAGAACAGCGGGGTGTCAGTAAACATCACAGTGCAGGTGAACAGAGGAAGCACTCGCATCCTGAGCACAACAGAACAGGGGGGTGTCAGCAAACATCACAGCAAACAGAGAGAGCACTCACAGCCTAATATATACAACAGAACATGGGCATCTCAGTGAAATTCACCATGATGGCCATGGAGGGAGCACTCACAAACTACGTGTGACATAACATGGGGGATGTCAGCAAACGTCCCAGTGCAGGCAAACAGAGGATGCACTCACCCGCTACACACAATGGAACACAGGGGTGTCAGCAAACGTCACAGTGCAACCAAACAAAGTTGTGTTAGGAACCAACACAGTGTAGTGAATCTGATGGACTAGAAAGAAACTTACCTGAATTCTCCAATATGGCATGAGTTTCCCGGTGTACTCAATTATGGTATCCAGTAATTTGTTTTTGTCCACCAGCACGCGCTGAATCCACTGTTCCTGCTCCCGACTTCCACGTTTCAGTCCACATGCTCTCCAAGCTAGGCCACGGTGCTTACAGTATTAATTCCATGATCTTCTCGCATCCGACCCGAAAAGAACTCCGTTGTGCCAATGCAAACAGATCAGAAAGGGTTTCATCCTGGATCGCCACATATGTTGCCTCGGTGAGACCCGCACACCCTGTTCTCACCTCGTTCAAGTCTAGGGGTGCGCCATCAGCGACTCTGGAAATACCCACTTGCAAGCAAAGATCGTTGACTTTGAAGTTGAACACACTGATCAGGAGGGTGCACGGTATTTTCAATGGCTTTTCGCACGGTCTTCTCGAATTTTAACTGAGCATTACGCGAGGCGTTCTTGTCCTTCTCGGTATCACTCAAATCGTCCTCGGATAGGTCATCATATGCTTCATCAATGAGTGCTTCAAACTTGGTGAAGACGGCAATGACGGGGACTATCCAGCATCAGGCAGACCCAGTCGTGATACTCTGACATACCTGGGGAGTCTCTTGCATTGAAAAATGCGAGTTCAAATTCTGAACTTGGGGCCCTTGGGTTGTCCATCGGAATGCACATCCTAATTCGACCTGAGTCTTGACACACAGAGATCAACGATGCGTACCACACGGCGTGTATCTGGTCCCGGATCCTTGATGCTCTCGAGCGCTTGTCGAGAAATTTCCATAGAGAATCGGTGCAAAGTGGGGAATTTTCGTCATCTTCAGCACCGGCTTCAATTCCCCGTGAGTCGTGGAACACGAAAAAGGGGTTGCTCCCGAATGTGATCTCGTTCTCGATATTGCTCATTCCACGCTATGGTTAGCACTCAGTGGGAAAGTCAAGGAGCTGCTAGACACAGCACCTGGCGATCTGGTTCCAAGACGGACGGATCCACCTAGAAATGATAGTTGAGCTCCAACGTAATGTAGGAAGGGTTTGAACACTCACCTTGTTCCCATTTCCATCAACAATTCTCAAGTCGCTCCCATCGGAATCACATATTTTCTTGAGAATTGTGGTCTTGCCGGCATTCCGTCGGCCGATGACTAGGATTCGAAAACGAGGACACCGCGACTTGATTCCTTCGATTGTGAGAGACATGAATGAGATGAGGGGGAGATGACAACGATCGCGATGCAAAAGACTGTGTTCTTATCGTGTCATCCCCAAAATAACAGACTCCCACAACTCCGAGGCGCCGGTGCCCAATGAAATCACCGCCAGACGTACATTGACAGATTTCAGTAGAAATCTGGTCACAGGTCAACTGCGCCTGCTTCCATTCCAACAGTCATACCAAGATTGGACCCAGATCAGGTACACCAGAGAGTCTGAGGTATAGGCGTAAGGGAGCCTCGAACGGCCTGGCTACAATGTTGAATGTGCTTCAATAAGGGTCTCGACAAGCCCGAGAAACGTGAGATGGATACTTTTCCTCTTTCTAAGAGAAGAAGGAGATGACATGATACATCATCTCCTGACCTTACACGTTGTGCGTTACATCTGGTGCCGCCAGGCGACCTAAACTTGAAGCAAGAGGTGGCGATCTCCGGATTGGACACACAAATCAACAGATGTGACTTCGGGACCCCTGAACTACGGAACCCAACACTCGGCCTGTTCTTTCAAGTTTTTCAATGTTGTTACCCGCTTTATAAAATTAAGCCTGTCTGAAGCTTTTAAACTCCGCTTTTGGCCAATCAGCCCCGATTCCCTGGAATATCAGCATTCGATTTTATGGCGCTTATTCGAGACCTCAAAAAACCTAAGTGGATGCGAGGCCACAAAGCGGCCGAGCAGCCGCTTGTTCCATGTAAAAATAGTTTTGTAAGTATGAAATGATTTCAGAAGGTAAATACACCATGTAATGGACTATTATTGGAGAAACGGTCATCAATTCGGGCCAATAGGACGTCATTTGCGTCTTCATTCTCTTTTCGCTACCCACTAGGAGACTTCTGTAATCAGTCAGAGGAGCGCTTTTGCTCACGCTCTTGACCAGACTCGAAGGCTGTTGATGACCACGGCCAATCAATGATTATAGAACCCGGAATGCCACGACGGATGCTGGGCTTGAAGGTGCTGAGGGAAATGATACTTCCAGTGTCCCTCGTTGCAACCTGATTAGAACATTCGTGCAAGGCCGGTTGTCAAGGGATTTGGACGGTGCCGAGATCCGGAAGGTGCAGGCAGAGGGACAGCTTGAGTCCGCTTTACCAGATTTTATCTGTACGTGGGATGCATTTGTTGAAGAGCCACCGCATGTACCGTATGGGTAGTCATTAGAAACATGTCTTTTGTTCCTGAAGAATAGGGGAAGAATTCATGATTAAACTTACCGGAAGGCTTATGTCGGACTCAGCGACACCAAGAAGGAATTTGAGAATACGTTGTCGGAAACCACGGCTTCGTGCGCATTGGGTACTATTTCCGACTGGGTAACCGGCCACACGGGGTAACCGGCCACTGGGCCAATATATGAGTTCAGAGTAGGATTGATGTTTGGATCTTTATTGCATGTTGAAAGGCAGGTACAGACTATCCTTATACCCGGATTGAGCCAATTTGATCGCTTGATGTGATAGTTTTGAGAAAGGTGGCGCAAAGGCGCTGTTGGGACATGGAATTTGAAGACAAATGAGTCTTTCGAAGCCGATTCTCAGGATATGGAATTGCAATCGTTTTTTCTTCCTGATGTTTCCCAAGCTGACGTCCTACTTGATCCTGGCGACTCTGGCACCCTCCTCAAAGCCATCATTTATCCACGATTGAGTGTTTCACTGGTTGCCAAATACACGTATGAGGACCTCATGATGTTTTACGCCGTTCCCTTATTCTATTTAGATGCTTGATTGAGGCCAACCCGTGTTGATGTGCTAAACTAATTTTGCTCTTTGCAGTTTCTTAGTTCTACCGCGGCGAGAAGGATTTCCAGATTCCACTGCGACCGTGAGCCCAGCTAGGAGATTGTGAGGGGGTCCAGGGACGATGATGTAATGCACGTACATCGGGATACTTCCCGGAAACCGGCGTTCCTCAGCGGGACCGTGCCGTGTAATGCTACCTACCTACCTACCTACCTCCATCGAACTGAGTCTAACTCTAACCCCGAAGTTGAGCTTCCGACAGGCTGCATTTTAAACCACCTACAGAGACAAGGTCTCTCCCCACAACACATCTCACTCCCAGGTTCCCGCCTGATCGCCATTTGAAAGCAGTGGTATGCATCACCTCGCGCTGCTTACGGAAACAAACCCGACTCGCGAAACAACCCATACGCAATACGGAGCGGACATCTATCCTGTCCTTTCCCACGGTTGACACTTCTCCGTCTTTGTCTTCGACTCAGATTCCCTGTATCTCTCGCAGATTCTCTGCATTTCCCTCTTACGTTCAGCGCCTTTCTCACGTATGTTCCCGTATCTCCCATGACTGATATTTTTTGAGCTTCATCTTTGACTTGGATTCCCCTTATCTCTCACACATTCTCCATATTTGCCTTTTATGTTCTCCATTTTCCTCACGTATCTTCCCCGTATCTCTCACAGTCACAGGCTAGGATTCCGAGCTCGTCTTTGCTGACACTCTGTATCTTGGCCATCCCATATTTACTTACTATAAAAGCCCCGCCTTTGTACCTTGTACGGCAGAGAGCCGCACCCCTGGCAATACATCTCAATTCCTCCTTGGATCTGTATTGCCCTCTGCAGCCCATCTGCACTCATCCTAGTTTAGTCTCGCCCTCGATCACTGTGTTTCCAGTCCAGCAGCCCTGTACCAGCCTAGCATCACCTGCCCAGCATCAACCAGAGTAGTATCACGTAGCCACCAGTATATATATTGTTCCCTCACTCATACCTGATTGGATCTGGGACGACTTGGACCACCTCGCACACCACGTCTCTTCTCCGCACCTAGAGTCGGATTCGGCTTATCAGCAGAGAAATCATATCCTCGCCCAAGGGGGAACCGGGATTAAAATTTCGGATATGGGGTGGGGGGGGGGGGGGGGTCCGGGGTCGGCTGAAATTTTTTTGTAGGGGTATGCTACGCCGGGCTCTCCGCAACTGCAGAAAGGGTAGAAATGACCAAGGAAGTGCTAATCGGCCATAATCAACCTCCAGGTTACCTCCAGTAACATTTTTTGACTCTGGGCTACCTCTCAGCCCCTAAACGGCTCAGTTAAGGCAAAGTTCAGGGCAATTTAGGTGGGAGCCAACTTTGGGCTGAAATGTACCAGGATCATCTGTTGAGTATCAAAACACATAGAGACTGTGAAATGACATCCTCTGTGCCAGTATGCGTTGAGGAAAGTCAAATTGTAAATCAGGAAATCAAATAGGGGCGGCGGCTCGACTCGGAACGCGCGGCCCGGCGCCAGGGGTGGGAAACTCCTTCCCTATATGGCAGGGGAGGGGGGGGGGGTCCGATGAAGGTCGAAAAAATCTTTTCGACCCTATATCCGATTTTCGAATCCCGGTTCCCCCTTGTCCTCGCCGTTTTCGAATGACATGCCTGTCTTGGCATTGATTGCATTGATCATGGCCGTCAACGCCTGCACTGTCGTTGTTCTCCTGGGATCTCTTTCGGAGTGGTTTAACCCTGGCGAGAGCACGATATACCAACAGACATGGGTAATAACATGGCTTGGGGCCGGGCTGAGGGACGGCCTCCTCTCTGCCATCCTTATGACTGACCTGTTCGATCGCTTCATGCCCTTTCCCGACGAGGACCTCGAGCTGGATACCGGCGTCGTTGGCCAGATACGGCTGGGCGCATTTACCCTCGCATTTTATACCCCTGCGATCAGGCTCTTTGTGGTGGTTGGGCAAATGATTCGCCAGTACGGTATTTGCACGAAAGTGTGAATACCGCGGTGTGCTCTCGTGAACGGCCGGGAGAACTTGAAGAAGACACCGCTAGGGAGTCCAATAATGTAGTAGTAACCAGGACCAGATCAATGAGAGTGCGATCTTGCGCGCTAGATGGTGCAACTGGGCTCCATGTATAGGATGTGTTTACGCTTCGCGCCGGCCCTCAGCTCTCACACTTCCCAGTGTCAGAAAAGATATTTATTAAAGTCAGAGTTGTAATTAATTCCACAATTTCCAAACGTGGCGATTGGAAAGAGGAAGAGCACATGAACTTCCCTCAATGGAGGCGAACACTTCAAGCTGAGGGCAGTGGGTAATCTGTAATATTCCAATGTAATATTCGTCTCCCGAGCTCATGTTTGAATATCAGACCATATCGAGGAACCCCCACGTCTGGACCACGGTTGGAAATTGACAGCAAGTTGAATTTCTCGAGTATTCTTAAATGCAAAAAAAAATTGCATTATGACGTGAGCTGGAGAGGTGAACGAGAAATATGTAAGGAAATAATTTCATTGGTTCATTCCTTGTCGATGCATGTTTTCGTGATTTGTCTGGAATTTTGAACATTGTTTGGGCAGATAGAGAAAAATACCACGGCAAAAAAGAAAGAAAGAAATCCAAATAGCGCAATGTGGAACAGGATACACAAATAATACAACTGGCGATTACAGAAGTTGACAGGTCATTTCAAACACATCATGCAACCCAGAAGTCCTCCCCGTTGTATCTTCGGTTCTTGGTGATGCGTCCATCTTTCGAACCACAGTCAAACTTCAAACTGCGCCGTTCCTCTCTCCTCAGCTCCCGCCGCATTCCCTTGTATCGCCCCACCTCCCTCGCCACCTTAACGACCAATTCAATCCCCTCTTCCATCAACTCCATCTGAGCAGCCTCATTCCACTCATCGCTACCCTCCCATTGTTCGGGGATCTCCGCCAGCGCAAAGTCCACGGCTCGCATGTTGGACTCGTCGAAATAGAAGCCGTGGCGATAGACACCATCCATGAGCGATGGGGCATGGCGTTGCCTGTGGATCGCGAGGCCGGAGTCGCTCCCTGTGAGGATGGGATCCATGTGGCGCAGCCACGGTGGAGAGCTACGTCCGAGATGTGCATGCCGAGGGCAGCCCGCTTTGCCACGAACGGTGCGAGTCACACTGGATCGGGAACGCCCTTATCGTGCATTTCAACAGTGAGAGAACGCAAGTTAGGCCATGCCGCCGGATGCGTGAGCAGACGGTAGTTGCCGGTTGTGTGTACGAGATGTAGAGTGGTGATGTTACGGCTGATGGACTGGATGAAGGCGAGTTCGCGGCGGCCAAACGTCATGCTCTCGAGGCGGAGAGTGCGCAAGTGTGCGAAGAGCGGAGCCTCCCAATCCTCTGGCACCTGGAGGAGACAATCCTCCTCGGGTGAGCCAGAGAATCCGCCGAGAATTTCGAGGTGCTCAAGATTGGGGAGGGTGAATGCATTGGTTAGGGACTCGAAGCCCTCGAAGATCCCATGGCAGTTATAATAAGCGTGATTATAGGCAGGATAAGAGTAAAAGGGCCCAATGAAACTGACGGCAAAGGACAGTATCGTCGAACAGTCAATGGGATCGGACAACCGGTAACTTTGGGGCCAGAAGTTCCGGATAACAAGGGTTGTCAGCGCCGACGAAGGAGCGAATAGTTGACGGAATTCAGAAGAGCGGAGGTCCTCGAACATATTAGTCCGCCCGTAGTCGATATCAAGACTGCGAATAGCCCTGAATGCAGTCAAGTCGTCCGATTCGAGTCCAGCGTTCAGTCTCAGCGACGGCACGAACGGCGGCGAAAACGTGTGATCTCCCTCCACTATGGAGAAGTGGGCAAATTCAAGTAGAGAGTGGGTGATGCCGGACCGCACTGTCCAAGAGCAGAAGTACTGCATCTGGGCGTACCATGCGCGGAGTGCAAGTGAACGCCAACGGCCGGATGTGCGGGCCCACAATTCTGAGCACCTTGTCGACGTAGGTGGGAGACACGTAGCGGACCCCTCTATAGACGTAGGACTCGAGATTGATACTGATGTCGAGCAGGCACGACCGGGACCGCTTCACAAACACGCTGCCCAGTGGCATGACCGCGATCGGTGAGAGATGCGGATGTTCGTCCAGAGCTCGGGGAAACTGAGCGCCACGATCCGCCATCGACGGTTGACGCGGCTGGCGGAGACGGGAGCGGGTGGGGTTCGGTATGAGAAGGCCACTGGAAGGTCTGCCAGCAGCTTCAGAACTATCGCGAGGACTTCATCTGGAAGTATATCGGCGGTGATCGCGCTCATGAGGAGAACAAGGCAGATATCGGTTTATATACTCACTGGCTTGTTTCACGCGGTATCTGGGCGCCATCCGAGGTTCCCGCGTTTTGATTTCACGCCCTTCGGCACAGCAGACACTGCCTTGGCACCGCAGGCCCCGCACCAGCTTGATTCTGCTTGAAGGCTTCATTCGTCGGTTAAGTATTTGGAGTATAAGGAAAATGAGTTCTTGAGCTTTCACAGAGGGAGATAAGACAAGTATCGATCAGCGTTGTCGGTTCGCAGAGCCGGAGTGAAAGCAAAATGACGTCGGACGCGTTCAGCAAACGACAGCAAACACTGCCTCGGCACCGCTTGGATCAGTCGTCCCGGTGAGAGCCGACAGCCGACGCCGGCATTATTGGAGCCATGAGTCAGTCGCAAAGAAATATGCCATGGCTTTGGAGTCAGGCAAAGTTGCAACCTCGTCGAATTTATAAGGAGGCGAGAAGCGTTGACGAGCAATCCAAAACTTGCAAAGGATGTGCTTAGATCATTTGATGGGCGGAGATCAAGTGGAGGTACGAGGTTCATTCCTTGCCGATGCATGAAAAACATCTCGTACTTCGGAAGGAAAAGCATTCCTATTTTCTCGCCATTCCCTGTCACGCACTGTAAATTTGGTGCTTAGTATGCCAGAGAAATTGATTCAAAGAAATTTTGGCCGATTTCTGGCCAGTGCGTTTCCCCACCGAACACACAGAAGACAAACCTGAACTACTAACTGCTGCAACATCAGACTCAGATGGATAGAGTTTTTTTTGGATGTAAGGGCATACTACGATTATCAAACAGTTCCTCAAGGAAAGTTTGCGATGTATGAAACAAGACGTGTTAAGATGTCGAAATCCCTTGGACTGGGAGCTTGGCCTACATGAAGACCACGAAGTTGCGAGAATGACTTCGAAATCTCGCTCATCCAATGGAACGATTGGACGCGAATTGCGGAGGGAACAATCGATAGACGCGGCAGAGATTCACGGTAATCCTCTGTATCGAATACCGAGAGCGGAGTCGCTCTCCCCACACCGACCGGTCAATTCCAGGGATCATAAATCCAATGAGTAAGGCGAGGTTCAAAACCTCTAGGGTAGGCGCAACCGTGGGCAGCTCGCGAATGGTAGATGTCAAGCTTCCGGGGAGAATGAGAAGCTCCCGCTACGTTGTTTGCCGGATCTGAAGAAGCAGGGGGTCATCGATCGAAGCCCAGGGAGAGCAGGGAGGCGCATTGCGTCGTTGAATGCTGTAATACTTATCAGTGAAGATGTAATGTTGCAGAGAATACCGGGGCAACGTACTACATCGGTGACCCAGTCCGAGTCTGGGTCTGGATGGGGGTGTGGCTATGATTGATATATGTCTTGTCCCGAGGTTCGGCTCTAGTATCTACCCGTGGTCGGGAGAGGCGGTATTTCTGGAGCTGGCGCAACACTCCCATAAACGTGGAAGTGGAACGTCGGAAGCAGGGTGCGAGCGTGGTGCAGGATCAAGAGGCCGAAGGCAGGTGGGCGAGATATGTAAATCCCGTCTACGCTGTGTACTGATGAGCATTGCGACTAGCATCGTGGGCAAAGGCGGGCGGATTTATCACTGCTTGTGGGGGTCAAGTTTCTCGGGAAACGCAATCGCCGTCGCTACCGCTGTGGTTCCTCCATCAGCCTTGAGCGTCAAGGTGGGAGCGCGTTCTTCCTGGGCGACGTGTGGGTTGATCCCATAATCAAGTAGAGTAGAGGACAGATCGCTGGAGAGGAAAGAAAAGAGACGCAAGCCGAGAGTAACAAGAGTTTGATTATGATGGCTTACGCCGACTGTTTTTCAATTAGTTTAGAATGCAGCGTAATATCCTGCTTGGTCAGTTCCACGGACAAAGGGTGCAATTCTGGAGAGAGCGACAGAATAACTTCGAAGAATTCCTGATTACTTACTATCTCGAGGTGGAATGCAAGGGTCGACAGTGAGGGAGTGAAGAGAATCTTTGTGAGATGTCAACCAGCGCGGGGGTGGATTGACCTCCTTCGACCAAGACAGCCTGGATACACATCAAGAGCGGCTTCACGGCATTGGCGCCGAATTAGGCGTCCACAATATTTTTATGTCTTGCTCACAACTTCCTGATATGGCAAGGGTTACTGCTGTTGCAGCACTGCATGTCGGGCGCTTAACATCTCTTGATAGCATGCACGCAATCATGAACTATTCCGTATTCCTTCCTGCTTCCTGTCAATGTCCTTCCTCCTGCCAATCCCTGCTCCCTCGAAGCTCATCCTATCCGCTCTCCCGCGCTCCGTATATCCTCCTCACTACTTTATATCTGGTCATCACTAGTCTTTTCAGCATCCCCTTCCCCCTCCCATGGACTACGAACCCAACGCTGGTCTCGAGTTCACCTCTCACTCGACCTTCAGACCTCTCGAATCTGGCTTGTGAGTGCCTGTTACCCACAAGTCTGGCTGAGATCGCGTCTCATGGACGCTTAATGCAGCCATGGCACTGGAATGCTCTCGGGCGCACAGAATTTCACTGTGACTGGCCAGACGTTGACCAATATCACACACTACACAACTCCGGTGGAACCTTCCGGTAAGTTCCCCCATGCATCCTGGAGGACACACTAAATATTGCACAGACTTCAGGATGATCCCGCTGGGGGACATAGACCTTCAACGCGAGATCTATGTCAGCTATGGCACGGGTATTGTTGATCGCCAATATGAACGACAGGGTGTTCGTCGTCTATACTCCGCCAGACTCGGAGGTCAAAACACTACTGTGGCCATTTATCAGGGACCTGGCGCAGAGGAGGTGTGGCAAATTCCAAGTGTTCATTTTTGTATCCAAACACGCCTCGTAGGAGTGGCGGCAAGATACAGCGAAATATATGTCGGTTCGGTAAGCGTCAAGCAATCCTTTAACTGCTTGTAAATGCCATTAAACCCTCTTCTAGCCACCCAAATCTTGTTCAGATCCGTGGAGCAGCAAACTACGGTGGTCTACATGCCACAGTTTTTTATGATGGTGCGATTTTTTGATTCAGAGGATCTATTCCTGGTTAAAGCTTCAATCAGATCTGATCCCCCTCAAACATTTCTTGGACCTCCAACCTTCTCATTTCTTAAAAGTATATAGCTACGCCTCTTGTGTATGTGCTTTTAAAACTTCCATTTGCGAGCTGTCAATTTATCGACATTTTGCTTTAAAGAGCCATGACTTCACGGTAAGGAAGTCTCACCTTGTGGTCCGTAATTTAGTGACTCTGACCACGGGTCAGGCGGCAAGGGCCTACATTTACTTCATTTTCCGCCGACGTCTGGTGAGTCCGGTCGTCTGGATACGTGCACTTCTGATGAATGGTTCCAGACCTGGCTCGAATATACATTGTGGATACGTCATTCAAGTGGCCGGCTCTGCATGGACCTCGTCCCAGTGAAGTATAGTCCCGTGCATTTATTAGAGTCCCTTCGGGCCCAGACACAGGGAATATATTTTTTGAGTGTCCCAACCACGGAGGCCACAATCATTGAATCTCTGACTCTAGAAGAATATCATGACATATGTTATCAGTTTCTAGAACACTCTCGAATTGTCAGCATTTCCATCCCCATAACCCTCAACCTCGGAGCAGTTATCTGTTGTCCTTCAAAAGATCGGCTCAAAGATCCTGTCGAATTTGCCTGGTTGCCAAATACAAAATGTTCTTCTGGATCTTGGGATATTCCTCGAGGAGTGGCAAGGCACATCACGGAGGATTGCTGGATCCGGTATTATTCTTCATCTTGCCTGCATGGTGATCTGGTCTAATATGTACAAGGTTAAACTCTAGCGACGTGTCAAACACGATCATTTCGTTATACAACTTTAAGCACCCACAGTCCTGGCTTAGTCAAGCGAATCACATCTTCAGCCGCCTCCAAATTACGTCCAACTTTGATGATTATGGTACTTTTCAACCCATCGTCGCTGAGAATTTCCGATAACATGTTCACACCTCTCATAGCCGCTGTCCAGTTTGAGATCGTCATTTCGGCGAGTGGGGAAGACACTCCTTCAGGCTTCCTATTTCTCTGTCCGACGGAGGACCTTCAAATTGGGCCATTTTCGCTCGGGGGGCCAGCATGTTCCGCGTATTGGTCTCTCGATCCTGTGGGTGTCGACCGCTTTACCGCAGAAGAAGCTACTGAGCTCGGATTTCCGTCTATCCGGCTCAACGCGACAATAGATGGAGTATCCTGGGATGCCACTGTCTACGCCGGACTCCGGCAGTTCCACGAGGCCAAAGGGTTCGATCCGGACAGCCAGGACGTGGCCAGGTATTTGGGGGAGCCACTATATCAATTGTCTGATGTGATTGATGTTCCATTTGCCCACGGTGAATCAATTGTCTGGAAACAATTTGTTCGATTTCGCTGATAATGCTGCAAGTGGACGATGAGACTTTATGTGCCGAAGAGGATGATGAGGGCGAATCCAACATGGACCTCAGCTGGTGTGAGTAATCATCCTGTCGGTTTCCTCAAAATTACATTCAGATGAATCTTTCGCGTTATATAGGACTGAACTGCTTGTCTCTGGGTCTTCAAATACGTAATACGTCCCCGTTGTTCTATATCTGTAATCAGTCTCTCATAGACAGACGTTACAATAATCTGGTGCTCGTACCTCGCATTAATCCGTAATGTTGCTGTTACTCGTTTCATTTTGGTCTCCGATTCCAGGACATATTCAAGCGGACCCATCCCGAGACACATTGTCGAGTTCCAAGATCTTTGCCTTGTCTTTGCCACTGTCAAGTAAAGTACACGTACAAAATTGAGATGCGCCACATTCTCCACGCGACCCATGCACAGGCCTATCGACAATGACAAAGAACGGAATGAAAACGAGCACGAACCAAGGTGTGTTTTACACGCTCCCTATCCTACCTCCCGTCCCTCCTTACCTTCGCTGCTCCCTCCTCGCTGCCCCGTGCTGAGTCAATTGACTACGCGTCCCGCCGAGTACGCGCGCGAGGACTGGAGCGGGATAAGAATGACCTGGTAATTCCCATATGCGATGCGTACACCGTGCTCACAAACGCCCACTGCCCAAGTTGAGTACACTCGTGGTATTGCGATCCTGTTGAGCCCGTGCATACACAATCCCTTCATAGTGAGCCCTTTGATTACAACTACTCAAGTTATATGGTGAAACTGAAGTATTGGCACTTCAGTGGCGTTGGAACTCAAGTGCTCGGCGGACTTAAGTTCTGGAGTGGTGGAATTTAAGTTCCACAACGACGGGAGGAGGACCACGGCCACTGGTACAGGTAGGGCTGCGCGGAACTTAAGAGCTTAAGTGCGAAATGCTGGGGACCGGCCGGACTCAAGTTGAGCTAGTTCTAAATTCCCTTTTCGCGTTCTTTCTTGCGCCCTTTTCTTTACATTTCCTCCGATTTGCATTTAGAACTCTGCTTTTTGTTTTCTGCATTCCCGACCGGCTAGGCGTCGGACGCGCCACTGAATGTTTGCATTTTTACATAACTGTGAGTGCTTCTGCCTCATGTCTTGTTAACAGGGAAGAAATCACATTTGTTGAACTTAGAAACAGAAAACTATAAGTGCCCATCTCTTTTTACGCAGTAGCTCGTACGTCTATGCCAGTTTGTTTGTCTGCTATCTTATCTCCGTGAATCCATCAGCTATACAAAAAGCCAAGCGCCATGCTCACCTGCTTTGGTGTCCCATGAGGGCGCTAGTTTGGGAGCGAAATGGAGTTGGTGCCCGGGGTGAAGCAGAACCCACCATCCAGGCGCGTACCACACGCGCTCAGTGTGTGGCAGCTGCCCCGCAGCCTGCGTGATCGCAGAACGCCACGTCAGTCGTCGCCGCGATGCAGTTCGTACCCGGCGTAGAGTGGCAAACGCCCGCGCCAGTGAAGACATTGCAGGGCCCGAGCAGAGGTTCGCCGTGCGCTTGCTGCAGAACGTGACCGTCGTTACGAGTGGGTTGGCGCCGAGGTTCTCGATGGGAAGGCCGCTGTAGGTGAGCTCAGCGTCGGTGGTACTGAGCCACTCCTTCATGCGGCAATGCTAACGACGCCCTCCGGTATGCTAGGCTGTGCTTGTTCAGTGCGCCGTATGATCCGGAGGATGGAGACATACTGCGGCGGCAGTGAGAGCAGCGAAGACAAATGCGGAGAGGACTTGGAATCGCATGTTAGGATGAAGAAGCTAGTGGATTTCAGCCCCCCTTTATACCGTTACAATGTTTTCCTCTGTTGAGAAACTTCGTTGTACTTGGAATGAACCAGGGTCTGCGCGACGACCGTTCTCATGCCGCACCCGCCCCTATCTCTAGCGCTGAACACACAGTGAAGGTGGGCCTTCTCCCGCATCATTAAAAGAGAGCAGTCCGGCAGAATCGGCAACGCCATATTTGTCGAGCATTCTGCTTGTCTCATATCAGTAAGAATATGAACTGCCTATCCATTCCGTGCTTCTCAAGCACAATGACACTGATCTGCTTCCGGCAATATACGTCCATATCTCCCGTCCAGATAGCTTTCTTTTCGACCCTTAGCCGCTGTTTATGCGAACGGAGACCGCGAGCTTGAATAGACGAACAATGAATGCGTACTCCGCCCATTCAGCATACTTGTCGTAGTCGCGGGGGATCTTATGACCGCTTTCACTGTCGCTGGCATTCTGGATTATCCAGTTGCCCGAGTTTTGGAGTCGAATTTTGTCAACGCGTGTGATTTCGAGCAATGTGCCCATCGTCGTGGATGCTGTGAAGGGGGTTGACTGGTGGTGGGGTTACTTGTACTTTCTGGATCTTCGCAGAGTCGTGGGCCAGCTCACGCGACGTGAGAAAGACGCGGCAGATGTACGCCCAAAATTACAGCATGGATTAAGTCCGGCGACAGGGATTATTCTTGTGAGAATATCCTCCGAACCAGGAAAGGATAAACTGTATATTAGTGGCCTAACTACAAGGCTTTTATACTCTACAAATGTACTAGAACTTTCTGCATAACTGAGTAATCTAACTGCGGGATGAGTAAGTTCAACCTCGGGCTTGGTAAGCATGCCGGGCGGATCATAAATACTCGGTGATGGTGGGAATACAGCTTGATATTCCAACAATTCTTGTCCCTGTGCATGCCCTATTCGTCCTGTTTTCCTCGAGGACATTCTTGCACCAGAACAAGATATGCCTTCGCTCCGCTCCGGCAGAAAGAGTTGAGCCCAGATGTTTTTTACTCAACTCTGGATAAGTCATACTGTAGTCGTGAAGTGAGGATGTCGCTATTTTCATGCATAATCTTAAGGTCAATGTGTCAAATACGAGACAGAGCTGCCGTCTCGCTCCACGGTGAGCTCGACAGAGTTCTAGCTCGAACTTTCTGGAAATGGAACATCAATTGAAGTGTGCACCAGATTAGGCCCCCGGTTACTCCCCATAGGTCGGTCCGCCGACTTGGTCAGATTTACTCCATGAAATTTGGGCCTCCGACCTCAGATTTACTCTTTCGCGGACCGAATAACTCAAACTCTTCTCCCACGCAATTTTTTCGCCTTTTATTCCAGGCCTGCGCCCTTCCCTGCGCTACCGCTGGCTGTGCATTGTTGCCGTGTAGTTGTCGACACCTGAGTTGCATCTGCTATCCACCATCGACCGGCCATTTCCCTTCAAAAAATGTTCTCGGGTGACCGCCGATTTACTCTATTCTGGACTGAACTTGGTCATTTTGGCCTATTTTTGGGGCTTCCAGCGATTTGGATTCTAGATCTTGATTTATGGTACAGCCTGCTCCAACAGTGCAGACAAATTGGGCAGGAAAAAACTCTGAGAAAGGGAGAGGGAGAGGGATCATAGATAACAGTGGCGTGGATGCTCGAACTTGAATCCAGCGGAAGGACGACGTGGCCGCAGTCCAAAGAATGTGCGGTGCCTGCACCGCAGTGAGAATTTTGTGAGCGGTCTGAAATTCAAGCCCACGGGACATGCCTGTTTTGCTCTACGGTCCCGATTTGGGTAAGCTTCGCAGTCCACAGTTGTTGATAACAGGCGGAATTCTCGCGAACAGTGGGAATGCAGCCAAGTACATGTAGTTGTTGAGCTCGGCACATGACCGCGCGTGCGGCAACCAGTTAATAGCTTTTCGCAGTCCGCGGGGCGAGAAAAGTGCCTAGACAGCAAGACGAGAGAGACCTCGAAGCTGATAAGCTAATAAATGGGGATATCCTTGGCGAGGGACTGAGAAAACGAAATGCACCGTCATGGGCGGCAGATTGAGAACAGTTCAGTAGAAGAGAAGAAACCAAACGGAAATACACTATACGGAGATAAGCAACGTACGCATACGAAACCTCGTCGTTTCGTTAACGAAACGGTAGATGATTCACCCTTCGCAGACCTGATGGAGCCTTATGGACGCCGCGGCGCCACAGCGCGGATTAGCTGAAGCCCTGCATCGCCGCGTGTTATTCGCACAGCCTCGAGCGTCTAATGCGCCTCATTGATTGGGCGCACGAGGTAGCCAGCAGGACCCCGGACCATTGATCAAAATGCCTGCTCCCAATCATCCCGACATTTTAGGCTAAAATCGGGCACAAGGAGGGGCAGAATCCCGAAAAAATCGGGCCAGCGGAACAAAAGTTCCAGAAAATGGGCCTTTCTGAGCAAAAAATTGACGAATCCGGTCAAGTTTGATCCGATTTTTTGCGTAGGCCTGTTTCAGTCCCGACAAAATCTGAGATTTCTGTCCCGACAAGCTCGGCCCCCATGGGAACAGACATACCTCGTGTATTAAGCATAGGTTCCGTACAAGCCCCGTTCTGACGATGCCGTGAGATGCCGGACCATCCATCAAAACCAAACAAGATACTTACCAGCTGAGTCGTTGGTCAATACATCTACCCATGGATTTTACATGTACCGTCAGGGCACCGGCTAATGAATCTTGAAATTTTACTGACTGCCAGAGAATAGGCTATGGAGTTGGATCAAAGGCTAGTATGATGTACGGGCAGGGCAGCCCGGAACCTTGCCATGAACTGTTCAGCAAAATATTAGTAATGGATTAAGACCAGGGTTCGACTCGCCCGCCGATGCATAAGAGCTGCCATTGACTGACTTTCTTCCTCCTGTGTGATGCGAGAGGCAAATACTGTACGCTGAGCACATGATTTTTTTTAAAAAAAATGGGAGGATGCATTCAGGGTACGCCTTCTTCAGATCATTGTTAGAGATTAACCTGGGGTGAAAGTCTGGCTTGACGGAACCTTTGTATGCCGTAGGAGGGTCGATATCGTGTTCGACTCCTCACATCGGTGTGACCTCTCCTAGGATGCTCTGCAAACCATGTAGAGGGCGTGGGAGCATTAGCCACAACTAAATATTTTTTCTTCAATTTCTTTTCCCTGTGCTCCTCTAGATCAAGTGATATCGTCTCACCATGCTGAAGAAAATCGGAAGATGAATACTCAAAGTCTTCGAGTTGCGAGGCCAACCTTGGAGAGAATCTTCTATCTGCCTTCACTGAAACTTTGCTCCTGGATGGATATGAGCATCGGTGGGATATGGGAAGCCCACAGCCGTTCTCTTGAAAAGGTCAAGAAAAGCGTGATGAGTTGAGAACAGGACTCGACTCCCCAGCGATGCATAGAAGGTGAAAATGTGCTCCTTTTTTATTTCATCATTGTGCGATGCCATAGAGAATACTTTGAACAAGACATGACAGAAAAGAAAAAAATTGGGCAAATACTGAAGATACTTCGTTCGAACCTCGAGTTTTACCTGAGAAATAGTATGGATGGAGTCTGGCTTGACTTGTTTTTTCAAAAGAATCGGGGCATAGGCCTCTCCATATATAGTGGACGTGGCTTGAAATTGATGAGCCGAGATCGGGGTTCGACCCCCGATTGATGAATACACGAGCGTCGTTTGTTTTGAGGCCCAAGTTAGCTGCACGTCCTTGAAGTTGCCAAGGACGGATCAGCCGACTTGGTAATTTATTGTTGGAGGTGCATTTTTTTTCAACTAGGATAGAGAATGGATCGGATAAACGACCATGCGCTACCCAGGTTGTAGGCATCGGTGGGGTACTTTAACCCACAATCCAGTTCTAGGGGAGTACAGTAGGATGGGTGAGAGCGGGGTTCGACTCCCCGTCGATGCATAAATGAGCTCGAGGCCATTTTTCTTTGCCCTTTTCATCTTGCAACAACTGGTTTGAGGTAAGGGCAGTGTGCGGTTTCGAAACTGAAAGGCTACCTTGAACATAGGATGGAATGAGAAAAACAGAGACAGAAGGTGAGGCAAACAAGACCACTGGCCGAATCACGATCGCTCAGCCTCGATATTCTTCAACGGTGGCAAAAAATCAGAAAATCGACTCAAATCGCTGCCTCAAATGAACCCTTGTTAGTAGACGGGTACAAGCATCGGTGGGGTAGGCGGCCCACGGCCTCGCATTCCGGTTGAATAGCAGTTGATGGGCCGAGATCGGGGTCCCCGTCGATGCATGGCACTCGAGGTTGTGATTGTTTTTATTTCATCTCATTGTGTGATGTCGAAGAGGATACCTTGAAAAATACAAGACAGACAGAAAATTGAGGGCCAGGGGTCACGGTGGAAGACACTGAGGACGCATTGCTCAAGGTTAATTTGGGAGAGAATCTGTGAACAAAGACGGGTCTGACTGAACATTCACCCGGGATATCCACAGCATCTGTGGGGTATGGACAGCCCACGGCCTCTCCATGTTGAAACATCAGAAATTAATGGGCCGAGAGCGGGTTCGACTCCCTGTCGATC